>CM033472.1:157122077-157334104 GCA_019447015.1 Hymenochirus boettgeri
AGGAGTCAAGTGGGTTCCTAGAAAAGCAAATAACCTAGCATGTTTTCTAGTGAAACCTGTGAAAATAAAAATTGGTTGAAGTATAAGGGTTGTTACAAATGTGGAAAAAATAGGTGCATTACCTGTGGTTTTGTAAAACTTTAATAGCTCAGTCACTGGTGCCAGTTTCCAGATAAAACAATATATTAAAGGGCATCTATAGTGAAAAAAACACATTGCCCCTTTGCAAAGTTAAATTCATGTACTCTGTGCTGCCTTAATCCTATATCTGTCACTGACTCTGTTTAACCACGGTGTCAGATCTGTGTGCAGCATTCCCCCCTTCTCCCTCCCCTCTGTTACCTCCTCCATGTCTCAGCTCCGGCTAACCGACAAGCTTTTTATGTGCAGTAGGAGTTAAAAGTTCAACATCCTGAAAAACACACCCACGCACAGTGGCCAATAGAAAGTAAGCTGTCCTGGAGACAGGAAGAAGGAGAACAGTACAGTTTACGATCTCTCACTTTGTGACCCATCATCAATCAGTGAAAGCTATTAAGAAGGGGGGTCAAGTGCAGCCTTATATCTAACATCAAAGCTACCTCTCTCCCCCTGCTAATGCTGTTATCTCTATGTTTATTACAGAGCAGGGAGGGGGGATCACGTCACAGGGATTTGATTGACAGTCCAAGTAGGAGTAGAGGAATGCAATCACGTATTCTTCTAACTGGTGTATCTCAGGACAGAGAGGGAATCTGAAAAAAGTGAAGACACTCTGGGGGTTGTGGGGAATTATAGAACACATGGAAAGAAAGAAAAAAAAGTTCATTTTCCCACTATAGATGCCCTTTAACTGTGATTTATCCTTTTGTAGTGTATTTGCTTGTATGTTCTTCTTGTATGATACAATATGTAGGTTGCACTACATGGACCCTCAAATCTAGAGTTAGGTTTCAACCTCCCGATCCAAGACCTGCCTAAAAATGCAAATTATTTAATAATGCACATTTGTTCAGCTGCAGGAAGCATATTAGCAGCCACCTGGAAAGGTGGAGTATTAACAAAGCCAAAGCTGATAGCTATGGTTTGATGGATTCATCACAATGAATACCTAGCTCATACTCTTTCAAACAATATTTAAAAATGGACAAAAATTTGGGATGTATGGATCCTCAGAACCTCCCTTTCAAGAGGTTCTATAAATTTATTGAGCAATGAGTTGGCTCCTCAGGTGTCGGTCCTCCACGATGGCAGCAAGAACAAGAAGAATACTACATAAGGTACTTGTGATCATTTTGATTTTGGATTGCTGTGATTAATATGCTACCTACCCTGCAGTGCTATTTTATTTTTCATTTAATATTTACCTTATATTATTTATAATTTTGTTACCAATGTACTATAGTTTGGTATAACCTGTTTACAATTCTAGAAATGTATAATTGTATATTCGTGATTGCTTGTGAAGGTTCTCATTCATCCAGGTCATGGTATATCTGTATTATTCAATTGATCAACTGGACTTGAAATGTAGTTCTTGAAGACGTTTCGCTAGTCATCCGACTGGCTTTCTCATTCTGAATTGAGAAAGCCAGTCGGATGACTAGCGAAACGTCTTCAAGACTACATTTCAAGTCCAGTTGATCTAATTGAAACAACAATATATTCGTGATTACGATACCATTCCAAAAATTTCAATAAAAAACAAAAAAAATCTAGAGTTGGGTAACACGTTCTTGATATCAAGACTAACAATTTGCTGAGCCCCGTAGCTAGGCATTTTGCTTTTTGTAATAATTTATCTTGTTTGAGTGCACAGGGCATTAAACGGGTTATGCCTTCAGTGGAAGGTAAAAGAGGTAAAGACTTAAATCTCATGTTGCTGTGGGCAGAAGCTAGGTGGATACTCACCTTGTGTTTTAGATCATTCTTGATATGTGGGATTGTGCTAAAGTTTAGATGCTCTATTTTTTATCTGCTTTATTTGTTTTTTTACTTGGTCACTTATTACCATGTTATGTGCTATACTGCATCTATATACATTTTCTTATATGTATTGTTTTTGTTCTTTTTTTTATTCCATTTGTTGTTATATATTTCTCCATTTTTTTTTTAATGTATTTTCCCAATGTATGTTGTCTGTGCCTTTAAGTAATACCCGTTTTCACTGAGTGTATATAAGAGGCTTCCCCTCCCCTATCACTGCCTCTACCTATGATTAAGTGTTGTTCATGACACAAAACATGTCAGGTGACCCTTTTGGGTCTGTGTAGCTGTGATAAAGTCGCAATAAATTTTTTCTGGTTTTATCGATCATAGAGGTTTGAATCGTACCAGTGTCCACACTCCTATGTTCTTTTGTTCTTTTTCTGGATCCTCGCATCATCTAAAATATACTACAATGGTTCGTAGCAAAGATTTGGGTGGTGTGAGTTTTCCAGACTTAAAAATATACCATACATCCACAATACTCACACAAATTGTTGAATGGATACATTATGGAAAGGATAAAATATGGGTGACTGTATATGACTCGTTGACTCCGATGCCTACACAAAACATCCCTTAGCTAAACCCTAGCAATAGACTCAAATCAATCAGTGATATTCATTTACTCCCAATGACTCTTAATCTTTGGGACCGTATCACAGTACAAACTGGCTAACAGACCTGGAGTATTATCACCACTTTTCAAAAATCTTTCCCACTGGGATTGTATACCAACTGATTTCTCATGTGCACTTACAATAAGAACCCACGGCTAGCTCATGACTTTGATAAGGGAACACTTGTCCCGCTGAACATTTTTTTCAAAGATGCCACTCTTACCTCAATGCACTATCTGGAATATAACCAACTTTCTCACTATGCTCTATCCTCAAATATTACCTCTACAAAACCTAAAGATACATAGCAATTTGAGAAACTCTGTTTGGTGACCCCACCACCCAGACATATCATATCAAAACTTTATTCAATACTGAGAAGTGCACAATCCACAAAATTGCCATCCTTTGCTTCCAAATAAGAAATAGAACACCAAACTAGCCTCACACCTGAACAAGTGCTTCAGGCTGACCCACAAAATGTCAATGGCAAGCAAAGCCCAAGAAAAAAATTCTAAAATCCTCACAAGATGGTGCCAATGCCCTTTTAAATGGCATCTGTAACCAAAATTTTAACTTAAATTGAATCATTGCTATAATAAAAAACATGATCATGTACCCGTGTTTCATTTCCCAGATGAGCTTCATTGTTGCACAAAGTCGACTTGTTGTCTGTGCCTGACCCTCACCTGTGTTAGCCACTCTCCCTTTGTCCCAGCCAACTTTTTACGTAAAATCCACAGCAACAGAAGAAAAGAAAAAAAGCAGTGGGGAGCGATTAGCTGTTTAAAAAAGGCACAATTGAAAATAACAAAAGGCAATTATTGAGACAATTTCTCAGAGCAGGGAGGATGGTCCTTCCAAGATTATGGAAAACTAATAAATGTCCCACAAACGCCCAATGAGTCACCAAACTTTTACGTATTCTGAGAATGGAGGAAATAACATCATCAATCTATGACACAAATCACTGCTATATGGAGACTTAGACACCTTGGGTCCTATTTATGGAATCACAACCTTATAGAGAACTTCTAGTCACATAAGATGAATACAACCTGAATATATTTACAGGTTTATTCAATAAAAGTTCTTATCGTTAAAAATGATGCTAATTTTGCCACAACCAATCAGACGTTAGCTTTCAAATTTTAAATTAATATCTGATTGGTTGGGGCAAAATTAGCACCATTTTAAACGATAAGAATTTATATTGAATCTCCCTATTAATTCTTAATTATAGAGGTTTGTTCTTTAGTCCAACCCAACTCCCCTTCCCCTCCTACCACCATACTTACCTAAACCCCATAACCCTTCTATCCCACTTATACTCCAAAGGTATAAAATATACTAAAGTAATGTTATTACAAACATTGTAGGTAGAAACATTTGAGAAAGATACACACAGGGAGATTCAATAAAAGTTCTTATCTTTAAAAATGGTGCTAATTTTGCCCCAACCAATCAGATTTTAGCTTTAAAATGTTAAATAGGATCAGATTGGCACCATTTTTAGCAATAAGAACTTTTATTGAATCTCCCTGAAAGAAGTGAACCACTGGCCATTATAGTTTATTGTTCTTTTTCAACTGTTTGCCATTTTCAAACATAATGTAATGTTTTGGTTATAATTAATAATATAAGTTACAAGAAGACATATTTTTGTTTATATTGTAACTATTTGCACTATAATAAAGGGAAAGACCTAAAAACAGAACCCTCTAAAATAGCACTATTAGCACTAATAGTGCTATTTTAGAGGGTTCTGTTTTTAGGTCTTTCCCTTTATTATAGTGTTGATATTCATAGGCCCTTAGCAGGGGTATTCCCAGACCCACAAGATTATATGGAGTAGCATCCTGACGTTATTTACATATAATATTGTAACTATTTGATTTGAATAAATAAAGAATTTGGGGGTATAGTGTCCCTTTAAGTTGTAAAGAATTATCAGCACTGCTCTTTAAAGGAAGGAAAAATACAGCCACACAAGTGCCAAGAAATCCACGTGTCTATGCATGCACAAAATGTGACTATTACTATTTTTTTTTTTTATTCTCATTTTTATTTAAATTTTTAGAACAGTAACAACATGGGGTAAAAGTATTACTTTACGTATATAGATGAGAGCAGAATTGAGAAAGTTCTGTAGTTATTTATATAATTTGTTTGTTCACTGGTAATGAACAGAAAGGTGGGAAAGGGTAAGGTGTGAGGGCATGGGTAGATATATAGGAAAGAGGGAGGACGGGGTTAGGAGGTTTTTATGTTGGTTGGGCATATTAATAGTATTATTATGTATTACATAGAATATTAGAGCATGTTTCGATTAAATCAATATGTTTAGTTATCTTTCTTAATATACAGCATTAGTATTTGATATCCAGTAATCAGGAGATCATTATAAGAGCCTGTCTCCATGTATATGATCCAGGCAGTCCATGTTCCAGTGAATTGACTCTGTGTATCATGTAGTGAAGATGTTAGCTCCTCCATTCTCATGATGTGGAGCAGTTCAGTAATCCATAGTATATTAGTTGGACATACGGTTGTTTTCTAGAACCTAGGAAGTACCATCCTTCCAGCTGTAAGAAAATGTCTTAATAGGTGTTTTTTATTATATTTAACAGAGCCAGGTATCATGGAAAGCAGTACAATTTGCTATTACTACTTTTTTAAAGGATTTTTCTTTTAACATATACTCTCCTTTTTCCATCAGTGTGGGTTTCAGAGGTAATGTTACAACAGACCCAAGTTGCTACTGTAATTGAATATTATAACAAATGGATGAAGGTAATGTGCACATGGGATTATTTTTTTTATTGCCTATATTTACTGTTGGGAACAGATATAAGATACTTTATTCACAGCGGTAGTTTTGACATTTTGAGTTTTAACAATGCTGCAATGCTGTTATTTACCACATGTTCTGGTAGTGGTGCTAAAGATGAAGTATCTCCGATGTTGGAGGTTTGGCAAGAGTTGTAGTTCAAGATCTTAGATTCAAAATATTGTGTTGTTTAATAGGCATTCACCCACTTATTATCTAAAACTTTATAGGCATGGCCGTCCCTTGAGGATCTTGCAAGTGCTTCTCTGGAGGTAAACAGAAATGAAAAGTGTGTATTTGTTTTTCGTTTGTTTTTTTTTCCATAAATGACTTCTTTACTTTCTTGAGTATTGCATAATAGATATAAATTGCTTATTTGGAGGTGTATTATCCATTATTTGCCTTTACATATAGGAAGTGAATGAAAAGTGGTCTGGCCTTGGTTATTATTCCCGTGGAAGGAGATTACATGAAGGAGCACAAAAGGTTAGTACTATGTACCAAAGATTCCTAACAGATCATCATAGATTTGGAGTATTGTTTTTTCTATTTCAGTACGTTGAGATTTAGATAATATAAAAAGACAGCACCCAATGGGATATACATCAACAATTACTTGATATGAACATGTAGTGCATTCTTCTAAAAACAAAAGTTACTTTAGACATACAAGCACACTCTCCAACAAATAACCCTTTAAGTGCCACAGTTGGTAAATCCAAAAGAGGACCATAGTTCCATAGATTGTAAAATGTACGACCTGGACACTGTTTTTCTTTTTAAAAAGAAGAGGGGGGGGTTGTGCTATGAGCGATTTTGGGGGCAGCATTCAAAGGCTCCCATTCTTCAACCATCGATGCTGGGTTCCTGAGAATTTAAAGGCATCTATACCCAAAATTTTAACTTACGTGAAACCATTGCTATTATAAAAAAACATGATAATGTACCTATGTTTTGTTTCCCAGATGAGCTTCATTGTTGCAGAGGTCCACTTGTTGTCTGTGCCTGCCCCTCACCTGTTAGCCACTCCGTTAGGGTCTGGTCTTTTAAACCGCTAATCGAGCATGTTTTCTTCATATGCACGATAGCTGTTTAAAAAGTGGGCTAACATAACAGGCACAAGCTCCTCACTGCTTTTTTTTTTTATTACTGTTGCTGTTTACTGATTTTATGTAAATAGTTGGCCGGGACAAAGGGGAGTGGCTAACACGGGTGAGGGGCAGGCACAGACAGCAAGTGGACTTTTGTGCAACAATGAAGCTCATCTGGGAAATGAAACGCGGGTACATGATCATGTTTGGTTGGGTTTTTTTTTTTTATTATAGCAATGATTCTACTTTTGGGTATAGATGGCCTTTAACCTATTCAATGCTGGTTTATTTAGTAGAGCCAGGGAACCTGCTTTTTGAAGTCCCCGTGAAGTAAAGTTCCTCTGTAATCGTATAGCAGTAAGTTGGCGTTGGAACACATCTTACTGTATTTGTAAATGAATGAAAGGTATTTATTTACAAATACAGCTTTTTATGATGAGCAAGACATGGAAAAATGTGAACAGATTAGTACTAGGAGATAACTACAGATCACCTAAGTATTGACCTGTGCCAGTAAATGCTTTCCAGCAAATACATTTTCTGTTCAGATTTGACCTTGAAAAACAGATGCACACTTTCAGTTTGTTGAAAACATTGGCCTTTTTCAAGCTGTACATAAGTCCCCAGGGAAAAATCTGTGTAAACACAGATTAGTATTCCAATGATTACACCTGCAGGCAAATATGTGAAGGTACCATTTCAAAAGAGACAGAATCAGTAAGGCTGCGGCCACACTATCAACATGCGGTAGCTGCAATTTTCACAATATTTTTATCGGAGTGCATGTGTTCCACATTAAAAATGTAGCAAACACTGTGTGGCCAGTCATTCCCTTTAAAACCACATGATCAAGTGAAAATTTCCACTATTTCAAATTTATTTTTCAGCAGATTTTTTGGGGGGGGGATTAGACAGTGCAATCTTCAACTGATTACTTGTTTTTTTTTTTTTTTTTTTTTTAAAGATAAGCTCAGGCCCTGGTGTAACTAAAACCAGAAGCAGCCCAAATATGGATCAATCCCGATTGTATGATTTTTTTATTTTAATCTCTTTTTTTTCCTGAAATTGGCCAGTGATCAACTGCAATGCCCTACCACACTATCAACGCACAGTAACTGCAATTTTCACAATATTCTGTTATCAGAGTGTGGTCAGTCACGTTCAGCTTTTTTGAATGACACTTTTACATACCTAAAGGTGTGTAGATCAGTGGTTCTCAAACTTTTTTAGACTGTGGCACACTTGGCAATGCAATTTTCTTTGAGAAAAAAAAATAACAAAATAACAAATTTAAGTTATATTGGTGAAAATATTTCCACTACTAAAATTTTGAGGCAAATGTGCCCTGGCACATCCTTTATACTAACTGAGGTGTAAAGGACATGGCCCACGGACGCAGAAGCTCGAGCGTCACGTCATCAAACTCCTCCCACTGTCCGCACACCATTGGAGAAACCGACCCCTACTTTTGCGCGCACGCAACCGAGAGAGGGGGGGTTAGCATATTCTTTTAAGAATCAAGGGTTTGCTGGTCTTTTGAGAAACCCTGGTGTAGATTACAAAAAAATATGTAGTTTATGGGGGTATTTTCAATTGTAGTGTGTTTAGTTAGGATAATTTCATGCTTTTTGGAGAGCTGGTTAATTTTTTTTCTGTAATTGCATTTATGCATTGGTCCTTTCGTCAGTTAGTTGGTGGCCTTGTTCTGTGCCAATTTTTGCGCATGGCTTATATTTTATTTTAATTAGGCGATTTGTTTTGGACAAAAACTCACTAGGATATTTTCGTTATTCTATGTTAACCATGTATGTAGATGTTTTACCTGCCTTTATTTTCATTGATGTAATTTGCAAAAGCAAAAATATAGAATTGTAATTGCATTCTACTGTTTAATAGCAATTGTTTCATGTGATTTCCTCCTGCAAAATACAGGTATGGCTGAACAATTGTTTTTACATGAATCTTATTGATTCATCAAGAGGTGATTACAAAACCTTTTCTGCTTATCCCTTTGGATGCTATATATCAAACCCCCTCAGAAATCCTTTCTGCTTATCCCTTTGGATGCTATATATCAGAACCCTCAGAAATCCTTTGACATTCTGCTGATATGCGTTCTACATTCCCTTACACTTTCTCTATATTTTTTTTTTTTTCTCTAAAGCTAGTTTCAGAATTGGGAGGTACAATGCCTCGCAGCGCAGAAGAACTACAGAAGCTCTTACCAGGAGTGGGTAGATACACAGCCGGGGCTATAGCATCAATTTCTTATGGGCAGGTGATCCTAGTACTATGCATTTCATGTCTACTTCATTTATAGAAAGAAACATATTAATAATATTTTCTGTCCAGGTAACAGGTGTAGTAGATGGAAATGTAATCCGGGTGCTGAGCCGTCTGCGCTGCATTGGAGCAGATTCGAGTACTCCTGTAGTCATGGAGAGACTTTGGTGGGTTTATTATTTTCTCTTGTGCGAATCGCCCAGAGCTGTTAGGGGGAGGGATAGCTGGAGGGGGGATATCTGAAACTAAACAACAGTGAAATTGAAGTTGGGTATTTAAAGGACTCAAACTATTGGAGATTTTTATTTTATTAGACATTAAAGTCTGTTGAGGGTGGGTTATATTGTATAATGTACCCCCTACTGTAAATTACTAGGATATTAGAAGTCACCTCGGAGTTTGGCACCCTGTATAAAAGCACTTGGCCTGTGGCCTTTTGCTTTTATATGGGCACCAAACTCCTCTGTGTCTTTTAATATCCTTATAATTTACAGTAGGGGGTACATTATTCACTATAATACACACAGGAAAGGTCTATATATATGTCCACGATGATCCATTGTGGATTCATCCACAGGACGTTTAAACTTGATTGACTACTGCAACCAAAATTTGTTGATCAGACCATCATTTGTGCTGCAAACCATCTTTTTCGACTGATGAAAAATCAGCTGTACTGATTAATTTTTCTGTAATGTATCACTATATATAAAATATTTAACTTTACTCTGGCATTTTTACTTCATACAGGGATCTGGCAAATAATGTTGTGGATCCAGAGAGGCCAGGAGATTTTAACCAGGCTGTGATGGAGCTGGGAGCAACTGTGTGCACCCCAAAAAAACCTTTGTGTACTAAGTGCCCTCTGCAGGAAAATTGCAGAGCCTACAAAAAGGTTATGCAGTTTTACTTGTATACTTGTAATTGCTCTGAACACAACACAACCTATTTCTAATTTGTGACCTTCAGCTGCATTAGGTTACTTATAGTCTCCATATAGATGAAATATGGGCTCTACCAGACCACTACCTCAGTATCAAAGTAACCAAAGTTCTCATCTCATGACTTGCATATTAAATTAAAGGGCATCTATAGTGACATTTTTACATTGCTTCAATCCAGACATAAAAAAAGGTTTGTGTATGCTGCCTTATTATATATACGTTTGCACAGTCTGATTTATTGCATAGTGCCCCACTCGCCCTCCCCTTTCTGGTCATTCCCCCATTCATATAATCTGGCTGTAAACCAAGCCGCTCATGCACATTAATTCTCCTACATGTCAACCTTTTGTAAGCAAAAAAAAAACCTCCATATGTAAGCTTGTTGTTCTAGAGATACATGCTACATAAAGAGTGGGAGGGTGTTAGCGGAGTTAGCGGAGACTGAGTCCTGCCTTATCACTGCAGCCTGATCTACCTTTAATAATAATGCAATAAATTGATCAAAGCTTCTTTATTCTTCTTCCCTTCTGTTTTTAACCCAGTATTTGCCAAGCATTTTAGTGAGCAGGAAGGAGTCATTGGGAGACTTGTTGTAAATCTTGTGTAAGCCTACACACTACACCGGCATGCAGTTAGGGGATTTGATTGACACCTCAAGCAGGAGTGGTGTATTGAAATCTTGACTTCTTTTAACTTGTATATCTCGGGGCAGAGGAGGGCACTGAAGAAAATAAAGGTACTCTGGGGGTTGGGGGGAATTATAGAACATATAGAAAAAATAAAATACCTTTTTCCACTATAGATGCCCTTTGAATGGAATTTTATTTGGAAATAGAAGTTAGCTAAATAGAAAGATTGAAGCTGCAACTTACCGTATGTTATAATGCTCCCAATTATTATCATCTCATCTGTGGTTCACATCTGGCTGTCTTGCTCTTGCATATTGTAGCTGAATAACTTGTCAGACATCTGCTTATTAGATTATGAAAATATATGTTTATTACAGGTAAATACTGAATCAACTTTCAAAACACTTCCTAAAACAAGGGCAGTTCCCAAAGTAGATGATGTTGATGACATAGAGGAATGTGGTAAGCAAGTTTCATTGTGTTTGGATAGATACGTTTAATTTATATACAGAGGCAACCCATACAGACAAACATTATCTTCTACTAACAAAAAGGCAAACGTGTTCTATGCAGAACAGAAAATTTAGCGGAACATTTTTCATAATGTCTCAACATGGGGCAACAGACCAAAAGAACCAAAGTTTGTGCCTGCTGCTATAGGTTAAAATGTCTAATCCAGTTTATTTTGTTTCTCAAAAAAAGAGTTGGGATTTTCAGCACCTATTCCTTAATGAAATAGCAATGGCAGTTATAGCCTTTAAACTTGGTACTCACAGGACCACTATGGACAACATTCCTGCTGATAGGCCTATAGATTGCTAAACTAGTCAGAAGTCTTTCAATTGGAAAGTGGTAACAACAATATTTCTGTTTAAACTGTTGGTTGTGTCAACACATTACAGCCAGTTGCCAACCAAAAGATTGGATTGGGCATTGATTTGGCTTGAAATATCAGCCTGTGTACAGTATATCAATTCTTACAAAATAAATAGAGGCACATGTTAATAATTCTGCTGTGTCCTTTACATAAAAGAGACAATGTTCTTTTTAGAGTTCCATATTCTGCAGCCACTATGAGATAAGGCAGTGGACCTTAAAGTAGAAAGCATCTGATGAGCTTTAATGGGGTACTAAAGTCTCCAGACATTGTCCCAGTAGACAGGGCACAATCACAAACATACAACAAGCTGCGTCTTACCTCTTCCTTCTTTGTTTTAAAGTTAATGATAAAAACCAGGAAACACAAATGCATAGAAAAATGCACCAAAGCAAAAAGAAAAGCATAGTTTTATGTGGTGCTATCTCCAGGAGGCCTTTTGTACAGTTGCTTATGGGCAGATAAAACTAATGGCCAGGTAGAGATGGCAAACCCTTTGTGCTAGTTGGTCCATGGGCCCACAGTTTATAAGGAATCTGTACATTGCGTTTAACGGATTCCTGCTGTGTTCCAAAAACTGATCTTTCTTGTAATAAATGCTCAGAACCTAAAGTTTACAATATATTAACTCGGAATATATTGATGCAAAACTTCCTGAAAAGGACTTTGTGCTGTATGTATAGTTTATATAGCGCCACTTGGGGACGCAACGCTGTACAATGACAAAATACAAGAAAGTCATACAAGGGGGACAAAAAAAGAAATTCATAATTACATACATTTTATAAATATATAAGTGCTTGAGCCTTACCAAAAGAGGAAAGGAGGTCCCTGCCCCGTAGAGCTTACAATCTAGCTGTACTGGCACTATGGCAGCAACGTCCCCAAACGAATCCCCTCCCATTTGCAGCCAGTTGAAACAGGAAGAACTCCCCTCATACCTTTTAAATAGCTCCTCCTCCCACTGTCCTGTGTTTTTTTCTTCCTGTTTTGCAGTCTGCTACCAGCCATCACGGTGGATCCCTGGCCTACCTGGAGTCTCTCCTGCTCTCCTCCAGGTTAGATGCCCCTCCGGTTGCCAGTGACACTCTGAGCCAAGAGGGATGTGGACCCTGTGACCGGGTTGGGAAGGCTGTCCCTCTGCAAACCTAGTGCAGTGTTTAGCACCGCCCCTCCGAGATATGCTGCTTCCTCCTGCCTCTTTAGTCTCAAATGGTAAGGTCCATTGCTTCCGAGTGTGTGCCCTTGCCGCATGCACATGCATGACGTCGCAGGGCGCAAGCGGCCTGACGTCTCTTGGAGCCAACTGACCTTACCTTTTGAGACTAAATATAATATCAGCACAAGGATTTTTAAACTCCTCTGCTGCCCATTTTGACAATTTTAAGGTATTTTTTTTTAATTCAAAGTGAATTGAAAAGTTAGTTCTGAATGGGGGAGAATACTTTATGAACTGTTATCTAAATAATTTATTTGTTATTTCACCTGAAAATATACCTGCGAACATTATTAGTACAAATTTTTGCTGGTTTGTGTGTAGAAAGAATAATTCTTTTTTTAATTAAATGTTTTATCCACAGATCTTGCACATGGTTCATGCAATTTATGTATTCCCTTGTCTGAATGTTGGGAAAGCTCCCTGGGTGTGACAAACTTTCCTAGGAAATCTGCAAAGAAACCTTCACGGGTGGAGCAAACAGTAACGTGTGTGTGCAAAAGAAGTGGAGCGCAAGGAGGCCTGGAATATCTGATAGTTCAGAGACCTAGTTCAGGTAGTGCAGCTTTTTTTTTTTTTAATTTTAATTACAATACAATGGAATGCTCTCCTTTTATCCAATTAGAACATATTAGGTTCCCTGTATTTTATGTATATTTGCAACATGTATTTTCAAATTTTTCAAATTTCTCCTTCAGCCTTAGGGGGACCCAGGTCACATAGAGGTTAAGTTCCACCTCCCAAGAGTGGACATTTGGAAGCTTGGACTTCCCACACTGCAGAAAACTGGTCTGCATTCTGATTAGCTGGTGGGGCAAGACTTCCTCCTTCTTCACCCTATTGACTTCCTGCCTCCATCTTAAAAGCATGCAGTATATTTTCTTGGGCCCTGCAGCTGCTCTTTGGTGCTTCTCCCTTCCTGGGTGCTTCCTTTAAATAAAAAGAGCAGCTCGGTGGTTAGCACTGATGCCTTGCAGAGCTGAAATCCTGAGTTTGAATCCACCCTTGGACACATCTGCAAGGAGGTTGTGTTCTCCCCATGCTTATGTGGGTTTCCTCCGGGCTCTCCGATTTCCGCCACAATCATAAAGACATACTGATTGGTTGTGTGTCAAATAAATGTGCCTAGATTGTGAGCTCTTTGGGGTAGGGCCTGGTGTGTATGTATCCATGTGCTTGTAAAGTGCTATGGAAGATGTTGGCACTATATAAATCCATTATAATAATAAGAATCCCTTTTCTTTACTTTTCAACTGTTTATCTTTTATTTTTATGACTACGTGTTTTTTTTTCATATCTTTACTATTTTTATCATATGGCTTCTCTATCTCTGTGATAGAGATTACTGCCGACCTATCGGATATCTATGGAGAAATCCGCTTCCACACTGGATAAGCTGGACATCAGTATTCATCTTCAACTGAGGCGCCCTTCGAGGATGTAATGACTTTCCTTCTCTAGGCTCGATTAGCCATAGGATATCGGATACTTACCTAAGCTACTGGATACCTACCGGAGACGTATTTGTAATGTATAGGAACCTGTAGACGCATTGCACATCACCGTTTGATATTCTTGTTTGATACAATTTTGGACACTTCCTAAAAAAATATAATTTCACTAAGAATATTATATGTACCGTGTACGTGTCGGGCGCGGCGATATTGGTAACTTACCTTTCTGCAAATCCTTGGTGACACTGGATACAATTAAGGAAGCTATAGACTAGTATGTACTGATCGAACGTATTTTTTAGACTCAAAGATCCTTCCAATTAATGGTTAAGACATATGGATACGGTCTGTTTTAAGTACCTTTTCAGATCTATTACTATTACCGTAAAGGTATCTCTGGGTTTAGCATTGTTCTTAGTTATTTGCCGATGTATGTTTATCCACTGTTTGAGTTAAACGTTTACTTCTTGATGGGGAACGATGTTTGTATATATGAGTCTCTATGACTACCTAGCTCGGCTCTCGATTGGTTAAGCTCATCATGTGATGAGTGGACGCAATCTCCTAGGCTTCGTTGATAGTTGGGGGATTGATGCTCCAAGATGACGTCATTCCATGCGCGTTACTATGGGAGGGGCCTGCTAAGGTTTTTAAATCGGCGGGAGGCGGTAGTTGGCCACGCTGAGGAAGCTCCATGCACTTGTCGGGAGCGAAACGTGTTCGTCATGAATGCCCCCTTGCTTATCTATCTACCCTCATCTAGACCGAAATAAGTATACCACTTTACTAATGTACTTTTTTGACTGACTAGTTGACTCATTGTATGCTTATTTTACCTATGTGATCTATACATTTACTCTATGTATGAGAGGTAGATACTTTGTTTTTTTAATGTTTAAAAACTATTGTCCCCACTATGTTTTTTTTCTAATAAAGGACGGGTTTTGCTATTTTTCTAAGTCGGTGTTGCAGCCTGTCTCTTTTCTCTTCTCTGCTTGGTATTTCGTTTTATTACAGACTAGCACCTTCACTACATTTAGTAGTTCATACCTTTTCAGTGCCCTGATCCAATCTCTTTTTCCTGTCCAGCCCTTGGGCTGCAAAAGGGCCTTTAGTCAATGTTTATAAATGCAATGTTTGCCAACATAAGTTGACACCCATTCACTCTGTTGCACTGTGTGATTTACTGCAGTGTATCCCGCGTTGGAAACAGTTGGAACAAATATTCTTCCAAGAGTGGTAGCTCCCAGAATGACGCTTTCAACTATACCACCAGTTTCAAACTATTGTATATTTCCCTTTCCAAAAGGGGATAATGTTCACTGGTCAATACTTCTAGTTGTGAATCCACCAGTAGCTAGACTCTTTTTGAAGAAGCTACATTCAAGGACCCCATGGACTGTCTGATAGATGTCCTTTTAAATACTTATTGTAGTAGTAATGGCCTTCTTCATATTTTTGCTTCAAAAAGGCAATGGAAGTCTGGTTAAACTAATTATACCAGGAATGCCATGAGGATCTAAATAAGGTTGCCATGTTGGATACAATTTAACTACTTTTAGACACAGGAGATGCTGTTTTTTGAATGCAGCAGGCTAAAAGCTCAATCTTCAGCAGCTGTTATGGCTGCCAGACATACTTTTGTGCTTTTTGGTCCATAACTGAATACAGGCATCAAGAGTACCTCACTGCCTCAGAATTGCCCCCACGAGGTATCATCCTTACGATGGTCTCCCTACTTTCGTAACCGTAGACCTCTGCAAGAAGCTTTCACAATTGCTCCCCACACTCCGGTACAGAGGATCCTGGACTAATAGACATGCAACTGCTAGGCCCTCTGAGGCAAGCCCAGGCCAGCCTGACTATCATCCCACATCAAGTAGTAAATTATCTGTTTCAATGCCTTCTACCTCTCGGCAAGACACCCTAGTATCTGTCCTAAAGACAAGTGCTGCGTGCGGTCAAGGAGAGCTCAGCTAAAAAAACGACCACGGGCTGCCTCCTATAAACATCTGGCTTTGGAGTCCAAATATTCTGAAAAGAATATTCAATCAGAGGAGATGGAAGAGTATTTCCAGACTGAATCCAATTTTGATTTTTCTCTTATAGAATCTCTAATCAAGGCTGTAAGAAATTCCCTGTCTGTCTGAAACAGTGGTGAACAAACTATTTCCTTCTGTGAAAAAGACTGAGACTTTTCCAGTACATCACTCCATCTCAGAGATTATTTTCTCAAAATGGAAGAAAACTGAGAAAAGTCTGGTGACCTCGGAAAAGTTTTTTGTTTTTAAAAAAAATATCCCCTTTGATAAGGCCATGGCAAAGAATTGGGACTTGTCCATAGTGGATGTGGCAGTCGTAAGACTAGCCCGTAGGACGACCCTGCCGGTTGATGTTGGGTCGGTTTTCAAAGAACCTATGGAACGCAGAATAGAATTCAACTTGAAGAAAGCTTTTGTAGCATCAAGGGCTTCTTTTAGACCTTCAGTAGCTTTTAACCTCTGTCTCAAGGTCTATGAGGCTGTGGGCATCAGAAATTGAGTTGGCATTTGATTCCAATACAAAGAGGGCAAAAGGGAGATGTTCGTTGATATTAAAGGCGGTATTCATTTCTTCGCAGAAGACCTAGTCCGCGGATTCAACATCAATGGCTAATCTTTGCCAAGTCTCCTTTGAAGTAAACAGGCTATTTGGAGAAAATCTTGATGAGATATATAACAAAGCCTCTGGAGGGAAAAGTCTGTTTTTGCCGCAAGACAGAAGAACTAAAAGAGGACGCATGAATTATCAGCCTAAAGAGAAGTCTTTTAGATCTGCAAAAGCCTACAGACCAGGCAAAGAAGCTTTTAAGCCGTCAACATGCACCTGAGAAGGGGGAAACCCCAAAACGTTGTGCACCGCATGTCACAATAAAGTTATATCTTAAATGAGTGCATCTCCCCGTTATCAGTGCCAGTGATTAAGCAGCTTGGGGAAACTGCACCATTGAAGATTTATTAATATCAAGGAGTGCAAGGAGAAAATACATATATACGAAGTCAACATGGAAGACTGGAAAGCCTTTTCAGGGAAGAATAGATCCTACCTTTGCAGCGTGTTCTTTTTGTCAATAGGGGTATGCCAGCAGGAGGTTAACCCTTCACAGCACTAAGGGCAGAAGTATTACAGACAACTGGGTGCTGTCAGTAATAAAATATGGATTCAAAATTTTTTTTGTAAAAAGATCTTTTCAAGCGCTTCTATGTGTGAGGCCTAAACATTTTTTCAATGCCCCCCTTGGTCTTTGGACCCCCCCAGACACAGTGATTCTAGAAGACAAAGTAAAATTAAGACCATCCTTAATTTTTTTTTTTTTAACCAAAAGTAGTCAGAGTTCCATATACGAAGTCAACATGGAAGACTGGAAAGCCTTTTCAGGGAAGAAAAGATCCTACCTTTGCAGCATGTTCCTTTTGTCAATAGGGGTATGCCAGCAGGAGGTTAACCCTTTACAGCACTTTTATACACAAAAGGGGGGCTGTGGGAGCACTCCTGTGGCAAAATAACTTTATAACAAATAGTGGAAGTGCTACTGATCTGACCAAAACATTAGAACAATGCACATTCCTGGGCCCCATATATCATAATATCTATGCTAGTGCAAACAGTAAAAACATGGGGGTTTTTAGTTACAGTTTTATGCACAAAAGTGAAAAGCCTTCCAACCATGTCAAGGTAACCCCAGTATGGAAGGTCCTAACAGTTTACCTTGGGTCATTTATCTGGGCTGCTTGGTTGCATTTTCTTGGGAAGGTTGTCTTCCTGACCTTGCATTGGATTAGTATTACAGGCTATCGCTTCCCCCCGCCTACTGGCTTTTAACAAGGAGGGAAGAGGCCTTTCATCCAATGCTTAGTATTCAAGGCATAAGACCTCCAATTAAAGGAACGTGTTGGGGGTGCTACTACCACATAGAAGCTTGGTCAAAAAAAGGAATATGCATTGATCATCTCTTTTCTTGTTTGTTCTTTACAGCACTTGGGTCAGAAGTATTACAGACAACTGGGTGCTGTCAGTAATAAAGTATGGCTTCAAAAGTTTTCATTTTATTTTTCAATAGAAGACTTTTTTAATCAGAACTGCTCTGCCAGAGACAGAAGAAGCTGGCTTAGTAATTACCACCTATATAACACAATTAATGGCTTCAGAGGCAATAGAACCAGTACCTCTAGAAGAAAGGAAAAGGATTTTATTCAAAATATTTTTGCTGTTAAGGCATCGGGAGCGCTCAGGCCTGTGCTAGGTCTGTGTCGTCTGAATACGTATGTTTTAAAAGAGAAGTTCAAGATCATGTCGCTGAAATGCCGATTATAAAAGTTATTGGCAAAGGGCCCTGGCCAACAAGTATGGATTTAAAAGATGCCTACTTCCATGTACGAATACATCTCCGGTCAAGAAAATTTCTCTGGTTCGAAGCAGTGGGTCGTTTTTGGCAATATACAAGCCTGCCATTTGGGATATCTTAGTCCCCAAGGGTTTTCACAAAGGTCTTAGTAATGTTAGTGGCCTATATAAGAACAACAGGTGTTACAGTGTATCACTACCTAGACGATCTATTAGTAGTGGCAGATTCAAACCCGGCTGGGTTGTAAACGAATAAAAGAAAAAGCTTTTGCCATTGCAAGAGATCGAATATCTTGGAGCCCGTTTCCAAACCACAGACTAAGAACTTGGTATCTCTACTAATAGAGAAGTTCAGAAGCGCAATATATCGGAGAGCATCTGAGATCCTCTGTGAGCTCCTTTCTCAGAGTCCTAGGACTGTCAGCAGCCATCCCAATATTACTGTAAAATGATCCAGATGGCACACGAGACGTTAACAGTTTCTTCTATCAAATGTAAAATGCCCACATCTAAAGATGAAAAAGATGCTAAAACTGACAGGCAGTGTAAGAAAAGATCTAAAATGGTGGTGTCAAAAGAAAAATCTGCAACAAGGGATACCTATTATATTAGGTCCTCAGGTATTCCTGACAACCAACACATCAGAGACCGGCTGGGGAACCTATATGCAAAAGAAAATGGCTCAAGGTCTCTAGCTTATAAGCGGGAAAAGCTCCCAATTTGTAAGAATTAACAACTATAAAGTTAGCCTTGAGGCACTTCGAAAAAAAAATATAGTCATAAGATCAGACAACTCCACAGCAGTAAGGTAGATCAAGAACCGGGGAGGCACAAGAAGTATGACGCTCCTTTACGAAGTAGCTCCTATCTTCTCCTGGGACCAGAGACATCTGAGATCCCTGTCTGCAATCCACAGAGGGGTTTCTTCCCTTTTGAAACTCCTCTGGCAGAAGGTAGTAGCCTTCTTTATATGAAGGCATCCAAAAAAAATCTGCAGATCAGACCGTACTCCAAGAGGACAAATTTCAGCACTGTTGGCTATGGCAGACCAAGACTGGGCATCTAGTCTCCTTGTAAAAAGATCTTTTCAAGCGCTTCTACGTGTGAGGCCTAAACATTTTTTCAATGTTCCCCCTTGGTCTTTGGTCTCAGTATGGTGGATGACCCTAAAATAATTTTCACAGGTAGCAATAACCTGGGAGCTTTGGCTGCAAACCCCCCCCCCCCCCCCCCCCCAGTGATTCTAGAAGACAAAGTAAAATTAAGACCTTCCTTCCTTCATATTTTTTTTTTTTTTTTTTTTTACCAAAAGTAGTCACAGACTTCCATATGGACTTTAAGTTCAGTACCTCCCTTCTGCCCAGAGCCAAAGTCACAGAGTGGCAGAATGGCATACCTTAGACTTGGTGAGAGCTTTAAAGATTAACCTTAAAAGAACGGAAGGCTGGAGCAAAAGTTTGCAGGTTTTTTTCAAACCTATTCCTGGTCACAAAAAAAGGATGACTCTTGCCTATAGGCCCTCAACGTCCATGTCAAACTGCACTTCACAATAGAATCTACAAATCCGAATATATCCAGAACACAATAGATTTCTGGGGGTTTGCAGTGGGTCCAAGGCACTTCCAGTTTACGGCTCTTCCATTTAGTCTACTACAGAACCTCAAGTGTTTACAAAAGCCATCTCGTTCAAATGTTTTCCCAAGTCCTCTCCTGCTTTGGTTAGCTTATTAATATAACCAAGTATATCTGTTGTATTCAATTAGATCAACTGGACTTGAAATGTAGTTCTTGAAGACGTTTCGCTAGTCATCCGACTGGCTTTCTCAATTCAGAATGACTTGTACAAGAATCTGTGGCAATTATGTTCCTGGCAATCCCAATCCCCATTCTCATAATTGCCACAGATTCTTGTACAAGTCATTCTGAATTGAGAAAGCCAGTCGGATGACTAGCGAAACGTCTTCAAGAACTACATTTCAAGTCCAGTTGATCTAATTGAATACAACAGATATACCATGACCTGGATGAATGAGAACCTTCACAAGCAATATAACCAAGTCTTTTACCCCTATTACCAGTCGCCACATGTGGTTTCTCAACAAGACGTTGGAGACATCAACAAATAATTCTTCCCAGACTAAGCACACTCCCTTAGGACCTTAGCCCTCCAAGCAGTGAGGGTTCCCAACATTCCTATTTGACAGGTGATGCATCGGATTGGCATGATGGTGTGGTTGGCAGAGGCTATTCTGTACAGGATTTTTCAGAGTCTCTGAACGAGACGGTTCTGCTTCCTCTGCACATCCAAGAATCTCTACATTAGTTGACTCTAGACTCCAACCTGTTAGCAGGAAGGTTATGTCTCCTGCCATGAACAATAGTATCCACGGATGCGCTCCTGCAGGGATGGGGAGTGGTGTGTGAATTCAATCAGGCTTAGGGCTGTTGGACACAAGAAGAGTCTCACCTGCCAATCAATGTGCTGGATTTATGAACTATATACATGGCCCTGTCACAGTGGATGACTTTCGTCGCAGGAAGGTATGTCTGTATCAGACAAATCGGACAATGCCACGGCAGTGGCATACCTCACTCACCAAAGAGGCACTCAAAGCAAAATGGCAATGGTGGAGGTTATATTCCAGGACTATTAAACATGTCGCCACTATCTAGTCTTAAGAAAATGGGCCCTTTAGCTGAGAGGAGTTCAAGGACATTCTCCATTGCTGGGGAAGGCCAGATATAGACGACATGGTGTCCCAGAACAAATTCAAGGTTCCAGTGTTTTGTTCTAAGACTAGGGAAAACCAGTCATTACTGAAAGACACCCTGGTGGTCCTTTGGCATTTCCATCTGGTGTTTATCTTCCCCCTACAGCTATGAGAATACCCAGGATGCACTGAAAAAGGTGAAGATGGAAGGCTCCTCCCAAGCGTGTTGCTCTGTGAGCAGCACAAAAAGGAGCCATAGTGGACCAGATTTGTCCTCCATTACTACTTTCATGAAGTTTTACAGGCTACATGTCTTTGCCTCTTGAGAAGTGACTCTGGGTTGTTCTGTACAAAAGGCAGCAGAGATGGAAGTTATGCTGCCCTTCCTTAGTGATAGTTGGGTCTTTGGGATATCCCCTGTGTGACCTGAATTCCCAAAGAAAAGAAGGAAAGGGAATTTTGTACTTGCCGTAAAATACTTTTCTCCGAAGCTGTTAGTGGTATCCAGGTACGACCCACTTTTAGACTTTCTATTCTGTTGTTTCTACTGTTTCTATTGTTTGTTTTGTTGCCTCTGTTATTATGTTTTTTTGTTGCTACTTTTTAACTCTTGTGCTACAAAACTTATGGAGGCTTTTGGTGCACAGACACATAGTAACAAAAAGAGAGCCTCTGGTACTTCTCCTTTTTTCCCCCTTTTTATTTGTGTACAAGGGCAGATGTTTTAGCCCAAAGCATCATTGCTTGTGGCAAACATAGCTCTCATCCAATCCAGTGAGCATAATTGGCCATCATTTTCCGCCATATGTCTTTCTTTCCGATCTGGCCGGAGAACCATAGTACCGCAGGTATATTATGGAATTTCAATATCATATTATTAGATGTAAACATAAAAATAATTATGCATTTTTTTAGAAAATAATACCACCAGACAAGTAGCTTTATAAAATTCAAGAACACAACTAACTGATTTGACTAATTTTGTGTCGTTATTTCAAGGGCTACTAGCAGGGATGTGGGAGTTTCCCAATTTGCTCTTGGGTAAAGAGCTCACGGTAAAGGATCGAGAAGATTCTTTGGGTCAGCATCTCCAAGAAATTACAGGTCTCAATGTGTCTTTACAAAAGTTGCAGTATAAAGGAGAGGTAACTAAATCACAATTTGCTAAAAGGAAAACATCTTTTTTTAAATGCAAGTATCAAATTGTGTAGAATAAAAAAGACAATGCACATTCAATGTTTTTTGTCTTTCTGTGAAATAAATATTTTTCTACAGAAAGCCCTGAAGTTAATGCACCCCACACCTATCTCATTAAGGGAACTTTCACCCCTCAAATTAAATATTGTATATAGGTAATCTGTTATGCAGCGAAAGGTATGCCTTACCCAATCTCTAAGCTTTTCACAAGTTTTTATATACTAGGGAAGCCTCTAGGGGACTAGTTAGCAGCCATTGGCTGTGATGTCATCTTTTGCACCCATCAATAACCGCTGATAACTGTGAGAATCAGTAAGCAGAGAGAGGGAACAGAACATTGTTAACTGTTGCAGTTTTTTGCAGTTTTAACATTCTCTCATTAAAAACAAACCTAAAAAACCTTTCCGAACTTGGAAGACTAAACTTCTTTTCTTCTAGTCTTGAGGGATGTCTGCGTGCCCTCTTGACATGTTCTATTGGTGAACAATGCACCAGATAATTAATTGTATGGCCCATTAATGTATTTATACACAGTAATCATATCCCCACGCAAGTGCATAACTTACCGTATATACTCGAGTATAAGTCGAATTTTTCAGGTTTAAAATTAGCCTGAAAACCTAACCTCGACTTATACTCGGGTCAAGTCCTAATTTAGATCCAAATTCTGCAATTACAGATAGTAACCAGTAGATGGCGCTGTGTTAACCTGCATAGAAAGTTACAGGAGCTGATCTGCCTTTACACTTCCTGCTTCCTGTAGTCTGGCTCTGTATTCTGGACTCACTCAGCACTGTCACTGGATGCTGTAAATCTGATGGGTCTCCTCAGTTTGGGGCAAAAAACAGTACAGTACAGTACAATGCAAAGGACAGCTTGAAACTACAACTCTCAGGTGACATTTTTAACTATTAGGGTCAGAGAATCCTTTACTATATGGGGGCCAGAGTGCCCTTTACTATATGGGGGCCAGAGTGCCCTTTACTATATGGGGGCCAGAGTGCCCTTTACTATATGGGGGCCAGAGTGCCCTTTACTATATGGGGGTCAGAGTTCCCTTTACTATATGGGGGTCAGAGGGCCCTTTACTATATGGGGTTCAGGAGAATTGTAAGTGATGGTAAGCTTAATTAAAAGTTTACTGAACCTTGCCACTCCATATGTTTAGAAACTGAAACTCCCAACAACAAAGCATGCTGGGAGTTGTAGTTTCCAAACATCTGGAGTGCCAAAGAATTGGAGGTTACTGGTACTGGATTTGGCTATTACTGTATGGGATTCATGTATGGGAATTCTGATGTCCATTTAAAGGGCAACTAAAGCCTAAAAACAACACAGAATCAGAAGGCAGTAGTGGTGATAATTTCTACCCTCGACTTATACTCGAGTCAATCAGTTTTTACAAATTTGTCAGGTAAAAATAGGTACCTCGACTTATACTCGGATCGACTTATACTCGAGTATATACAGTATCCAATCTGTCTCCATATTCAAGCTTCCCCAGTCCCCTTATTAATTTAGTTGCCCTTCTCCTGAACCCTTTTCATTTCCAAGATGTCCTTTTTGTGTTCAGGATTCCATATCTGCACCTTCCAAATAAGGCATTACAAGTGCTTTTATAAAGTGGGAGAATAATATTGTTTTCCCTTTGAATCCATAACCCTCTTCATACAAGCCAATATCTTGCTGGCTCTAGCTGTTGCTACCTGGCACTGCTTGCTACATTTACGTGTGTTATCCACCAAGACTCTAAGATCCTTTTCGAACAGAAATTCACTTAGTGCAGACCCATTTATAGTATAAGCAGTACAAGGATTTTTAAACCTTGCACATCTTCTGTAGCTTTTAATGGTCAACCAAGTTTTGTATCCTCCGCAAACACAGAGACCTTGCTGACAATACCTACTGTATATCATTAGGGACATGAGGGAATATGAGGGAAAAAAAACAACGGAACTAAAACGGAACATTGCTTAAGCCCTGGGGGTGTTTTTATCCGGTCCAGGGACTTTATTGATATTTACCCTTATTGTGTTGTTTTTGAACAATATTCTCAGTCAACCAAAGTGCAATTACATCCTAACCATTATTGCTACTATATTCTATGCTGTCTGTACTTGGAAGTTTTCTAGTGTATTCAGAGGGGGGAAAAACTCATTTAAGATGTTTGATTTATTGGTATCTTTTGTATCTATCTTATCCTCATTATTTAGTGGCCCACATTATCAGTCCTCATTTTCTTGCGATAAATATACTTAAAGGGTGTGTCCGCTGATTAAAATTACTGTTTTTTTTCCCCCATAATTGGAGAGCGGGAGGTAAAGGAGCTTCATCTTCGTTCCATAATTATTTAGTCAGGAGCAGGCAGGGAAGACGTAGAATTTTCCCATGATCGCACCGCTTCCTCTGACAGGTCCCGACACACCTTTACAATGTAGGCACATGCAAAGACACAGAACTTTCCCACAATCGAGCAGAGCCTACCAGAGCAGCTTTTCAGTAAGGCTGTGCTGCAAGTTACACGAACCCAGGGGTGAGGACCTAGCGGTTCAGGTCCTCACCCTGGGTAAAAGGTACTGACCAAAGAAGAGGAGCGGAGGGAAGGTGAGTATAATTGTCCTTTAATCAAAGTCGTTTTTATTGGTGGAGATACCCTTTAACAAATTGTTTAGGGTTAATCTTTCTTTGCTCAGCTATCCTTACCTGACGAAATTGGTTGGACCAAATGATCAGACAAATTATCATAGCCAATCCTGAATTCTTCAATAGACCACAAGATCAGTCATTTCAAAATATAAGCACAGCATTTTAAATCCTGCCCAACAGGTCTGTCATTGGTATTATCAGGCCTAAATTGGCTGAATATATTTTAAATAAGCGAAAATTTGTCAAATGCTATAATGGTAAGCCTGGTAACAACTGTACATGACTTACTCCTACTTTTATTTTCTGAACTGATTAAATCCTTTCTCTATTAGGTAGTACACATATTCTCCCATATTCATCAGACATACATAGTTTATATTCTGCACCTAAACCGCAGCAGAAGCTTTTCTGTTAAGGAAGAGGATAAAGACATTCCATCAGTTCGTTGGGTCACTAAGGAGCAATTTATGACTTCTGCTATTCCCACTGCCATGAAAAAGGTAAATACCATTGAGACAGTGTTTGCTGCTTAAAAACCTGCTACAATCAAAATCTATAATCTATAAAAATGATTTTAGATTGTCTCAAGATTTTCTTTTGCACTGTAAATAAGTCAATGCTGAATGACTACTGGTATTTGGATTGTTAAGCATTCTATGAATATATTTTTCCTTTAACACTCACTTTTTCACAGAGAAGTGCTAAAATAGAATCTTTTTTAGGGGTTGTATTGCCTTAAATCTATTCTAACAATTTACACTATACTTTTCATGTTTTCTCGAAAGATTATGAAGCTTTGTGAGGGTAAAAATGAGGGCAGCAGCAACATTGCCCAGGTGAGTGAAATTGTATAAGTTATAGCCAGATACAGATTATCTATCTTCCTACCTAAAACCCAGCAAATAGTTAAGCAACCACGCAATGTTAAACAAGATCTGATTGGTTGGGGCAAAATTAGCACCAATTTAAACGATAAGAACTTTTATTGAATCTCCCTGCATATCTTTTTGGAAAATACACACACTTCCAACATCCATACATAATTATGGACATCCATACATAATTCTTCAGAATTTCGTGCTTTTAGCAATTTTCCTAAAAAAAGGATAATGTAAAAATCAAAGTAAGATTTCTAGAACTATAATCTTCATGATGTATATAATGTATTTGGTTTCTTAACATGTCCTGAATGTAATGCAAATAAGTTGAAAACAGAGATAATACATGACTTTGGGACACACATGTTAAAGCTTCCTTTAATATTAAAATGGTCCAAACAAACTATTTTAGCAACATGGAAACTTTCAAGGATCGTTTTGCTAAATGACTGAATTTGTACATGCTAAATTCCATTCGATTTAATCGTATGAAGCTGTATCAAACTTATTAATCACCAAAAAGTCCTGTTTACAGTACTGGCTCTTAAAATTTAAAATGACAGTGTCTTATAAATAATTAAATTCCAAGTGATGGAAATCATACCCCATATTTATATTCTTGCCAAAATATGTGGCTTTAAGCTTCCCTCCATACTAAATGTAACAATTCACCAAAATACACCTAGTCCAATTTATTACTTTTCAAAGCTTCTATCCGTAAAGTAATATCGTAACGCCAATGTTTTTAAAAGTTCTTAAGTGCTGCTGAATTAAAGGCATAATTTTATTTCTGTTTTTTGTATTGCAGTCTAGGAAAAGGAAAAAAACTGACATACAGCCACCCTCTATAAAAATCAAGACTGACACGGAGAAACAAAGTTCAATAAGGAACTTTTTTAAACCAGCTATCAAATGAAATGAAGTGGCATGTCTTAAGTTCTGTAAGTGTCTATTGGTGAGATCATTCTCTAACCATGCTTGATTTTAAAACTGGTATGTAACCTTTCAGTCATCTTAAGTGGCAAAAATCACAAAGTATTGATTTTAATCCACTAGTTGGAAATACTGTGCTATCCTATAATTGGACCTGATTGGATCAAACTGTATTTACTAGTGTGAAACTAAAATCGCCACAGTTGCCTAACTGAATCTTACTGTCCATCATCATCATGTTTAGGATGCTAATAAATCTAAATTGCACAAAGATTTAATATACTGAAAAGTAGAAGGAATAAAGAGTACTAATCTGTATAGTGAGAACTACATGAACACTTGTAGCAGAAAAAAAATATTTTAAAGGGACTGTCCACCCCTCTTTTGAAAAATGAATATGTGGTAGATAAGCCCCCAAAACCTAGACATCGTTTAAGTCTCAACCTTTAATTCGGCTCCCACACAGAGATAGTAAACTTACATCCTCCTCCTTGCTCCACCCGCCGCGGCTCTGCACTTCCGGGTAAGGCAGTCAGTGTCGGCCGTGACTGTGACGTCACGGCCAATCACTGACTGCCATTCCCGGACCAGTCTCCACTGCGGCTGCTCGGAACAGAAAAGAACAGAGCGGCCACATGGAGGCTGGGAGAGAACCCGGAAGCGGCGGTGGAGCGAGGAGGATGTAAGTAAATATCTCAGTGTGGGAGCCGAATTAAAGTTTGAGAATTAAACGATGTCTAGGTTTTGGGGGCTTATCTACCACATATTCATTTTTCAAAAGAGGGGTGGACAGTCCCTTTAACATCTTATTGATATACAAATGTATTATACAAAATATTTTCCATTAAGTGTCAGAACTCATGTTGCTGATAAGAAGCAGAAACGCTATCAATTCTAATTGGCCAAAACTTTTACAGTTATGATTTAATCTACATCTCTGATTAAATCCAAACCTACGTTAATCGAGAGACACACAAGTAATTTCTTAATTGTTATTTTATCATAGAACAAAAACCGGTGTTATTTTCCCTCCTGAAAAGTAATGCTGTATGCTTGAATAAAGATTAAAAAATGGCTTATGTACATCCTGATTATGCATTAATTTAATGGAAGTGGAGTGGCCCACAAAGAAGTTGTTTTAATATATAGAACTAGTGTGTGTGTGTGTGTAAAAAATAAAACGTGTGTGTGTGTGTGTATACATATAGCCAAATTCCCTAGAGCTG
The DNA here is from genome assembly GCA_019447015.1 of Hymenochirus boettgeri. Taxonomy (NCBI): domain Eukaryota; kingdom Metazoa; phylum Chordata; class Amphibia; order Anura; family Pipidae; genus Hymenochirus; species Hymenochirus boettgeri. The sequence goes on from CM033472.1 coordinate 157,149,961, forward strand.
TGAAGTTGGTGTTTTATGGAATAAACATATAAAGTTAAAAAAGGACTTTTGTATGCATCATGATTATGCTTTAATTTCACGGAAGTGGCGTGCCCCACAATTAAGGGATAGCGATAATTTATAACGGATTTACTGCTTGAAGAGTGTGATTTTTTTTTTTTTTTTCTTCTCTGAATTATTCAGTTGCCAGAATAGCCATTATTCTAAAAAAAAAATAGAGAGGAATCACTATTTGTAAATCTGAGGTCCTATAAAGAACCTAGACTTTTCTGCCGTGTTTCAATCTTGTTAGATTTTATCAGTACACGACACATGTTCATGGCTTGTATGGGATAGGACTTGGGAGCACAAGATACCAGGCAGCTGTATAGCTTAATGTGAGGTGGGCTTAAGGGGGGGAAGCCCTTCACAAAGCATAAAATGAAAGAGCCTTCTTACAACAGAAGGCACTTCACAGCCTCACCCTATTAATATAGCATTGCTTAAATAATGTAATAAACTCCCAGCATTCTCAGAGAAATAAGCATGCAGATGTTTTCCTTTCAGTTACCATTGCTATTTAAACCATTATTTTAGGCAGAAATGTCCAAAAAAAAATTCCCATTAACTTTAATGGATCTGTTCGTGGATTTTTTGAATTTCCAATTTCAGAACGAATTTTCGGGGGTTCAGCCATCTCTGGTCAGTATTTACAAGGCCAGTATATGCATAGTCAGTATATGCATGGTCTAAATGTTTAATACATTGTTACATACATAGGTTTAAAATTCTATTATTACTTAAAGGCGGTTATATACATTCCTGGGCATTTATGGCTGTGGTGCTGTGAGGGGGACTGTTACCTGGAGCTCCCTCTGCCTTCCAGCTGAATACTACTTAGGTTTATGACTTTTTGTGAAAGATCTCATTCATTCAGTTCAAGGTATATCTCTGGTATTCAGTTAGATCAGCTGGACCTGAAGTTTCACTAGTCACTCAACTGGCTTACTCAATTCAAAAATCATAGAGTATAGTAGCAATAATGATATAAAAGATTCAAGTGCACTTTGGTTAACCGAGGATATGGTACAGAAAGAACTAAAGAAGGTTAATATTAATAAATCTCCTGGACCGGATAAAATACATCCTCGGGTACTTAAGGAGCTAAGTTCAGTTTTATCTAGGCCATTGTTTCTTATTTTTGCTGATTCCCTCACATTCGGTGGTGTGCCTCTGGATTGGAAAAAGGCTGATGTTATTCCAATATTCAAAAAGGGTAGTCGTTCACAGCCGGCTAATTACAGGCCTGTAAGTTTAACTTCAGTGGTGGGGAACATCCTGGAAAGTTTAATAGGGGAACATGTTCTAGAATATGTTTCAAGGACTGACATTATAAGTAGTAACCAGCATGGATTTAGAAGGAATAGATCTTGTCAAACTAACTGGCTTGGCTTTTATGAGGAAGTAAGTAGAAATTTAGACTCTGGCATAGCAGTAGTAGCCTTTTGCAAAGGCTTTTGATACAGTCCCCCATAGGCGACTAATGAATAAGCTAAGGTCTGTTGGTCTGGGGAGTCACATTTGTACATGGATAGAAAATTGGTTAATGAATAGGATGCAGAGAGTAGTTGTTAATGGGGCTTCATCATTATGGACTAAAGTGCTAAGTGGGGTGCCACAGGGTTCTGTGTTGGGGCCGCTTCTATTTAATCTATTTATTAATGATTTGGAAGTGGGTATTGTCAGCAAGGTTTCTGTGTTTGCTGACGACACAAAACTTTGTCGACCGTTAAAAACTTCAGAGGATGTGCAGTCGTTGCAAGGGGATCTAGATAGATTATCACATTGGGCTGCTAAGTGGCAGATGAAATTCAATGTTGATAAATGTAAGGTGATGCATTTTGGACTTAAAAATCCTTGTGCTACTTATACTATAAATGGCTCTGTGTTAAGTGAATCCCTGTTGGAAAGGGATCTTGGAGTTTTGGTGGATAACAAACTTAAAGGTAGCAAGCAGTGCCAGGCGGCAACAGCCAGAGCCAGCATGGTATTGTCTTGTATAAAAAGAGGTATGGATTCAAGGGAGGAAAATGTAATTCTCCCTCTTTACAAAGCATTGGTAAGGCCTCATTTGGAATATGCAGTGCAATTTTGGAATCCTGTGTACAAAAAAGACATCTTTGAAATGGAAAGGGTTCAGAGAAGGGCAACTAAATTAATAAGGGGATTGAATATGAAGAGAGACTGGAAAAGTTACAATTATGTACGCTGGAGAAAAGGTGCTTGCGTGGGGATATGATTACTGTGTATAAATACATTAACGGGCCATACAATAAACTATCTGGGGCATTGTTCACCAATAGAACATGTCAAAGGACACGAGGACATCCCTTAAGACTTGAAGAAAAAAGGTTTAGGCTTCAAGCTCGGAAAGGGTTTTTCACTGTGAGAATGGTAAAGCTATGGAACTGTCTTCCAGTGGACGCTGTAATGGCAGGTTCCATTGGTCAGTTTAAAAAAAAAAGCTGGATGAGTTTCTGCAAACAAGGAATGTTGCAAGTTACTGGTATTGATACATAAAGTAGTTGATCCAGGGAAATTTCCGATTGCCACTTGAAGTCAGGAAGGAATTTTTTCCCCCTTCATAAATTTGGTGGTTTTTTTTTTGCCTTCCTCTGGATCAACAGTTAGGCAGGAAATGAGGATATTGCTAGATGGGTTGAACTGGATGGACGTATGTCTTTATTCAACCTCAAATACTATACTATACTATACTAATTCAGAATCATTTGTGCAAAATCTATGGAATATGGCTCAATATGCGTATAACAGGAAGGTTTCATATCACTTCCTGTCCAGGCCAGAAAACAGCAGCTCTTTTTTTCTATTGGGAGGGGTGAAGTGGGAGTGAGGCTGTCTCACACATTTAAAAGAATGTTTTTATGTGTGGTTCCACATTTTCCTCAGAGGACTGACCCCGAGGATACACATCCACTCCTGGATGTGTGAAGACAAAGCCACGGAGTATGAAGGATAATATATATATATCTACAAAAACTAAAGCCATGTCACTCATGGGACTTGTCCACAATAGCAATATAGCAGTGTAGGAACACCGATCTTGATAGCAGTGTTCCTACACTGCTATATTGCTATTGTGGACAAGTCCCGTTAGTGCCCTTGGTTTTGTTGTTGTAGAAGTTGTAGAAGTTTGTGTTCCAGTTCTGGCACCTGGGCTGATTGCGAGGAGTGCACATGGGAGTCGGTATATTGGTTTTGTGGTGTGTGTATATATATATATATATATATATATATATATATATATATAGGGGTATAGCTTATTACACATAGGAAAGGTCCATATGTATGTGTGTAATTAGCACTATTTAATTAAAATAACACCATACAAAGTATAGTACTACTACCTACTACTGAATTACAAAACAATTTATATACAATTAATAAACTAAACTTTCTTTACTGGACACCCCTAAGTTTGAATGGAAAACTCAAAATGATAGGTTAAGACAGAGGCAGATAGGGGATTAACATTCAGTCATTGGCTGTGATGTCAACTGTCACATCCATAACTGACAGTTGGAAGAACCTGAAGGCAGAAATGGAAAACAGGACATTGTGCAGGATTTCAGGTTAGACTTATATATTTCACATTTCAAACTTTTACCGTTTAGGGTTTTGGGGGGTGATTTACCTGTATGTAAGTTTTTCATTTTAGGGCTGGACTTGCCCTTTAAACATGAGGCTGCCAGGTACCTTCAGTTATAAGAAGACTCTACTTCATTTTATACCCTGTGGGGAGCTTTTAGCTCCTTTATCCAAACCTCCATAACTTGTCAAGCTAATCAGACTCCTGTGTTTCCTAACCTCATAGTGACTGTAAATCTGGAACTTGCTGTGGTAATTACCAATAAGTATGAACCTAGCATGTTATTCTGGATCCTGTATAGGGTCTCAGGATGTCCAATGGAGCTGTTCAGATTGAATTGCACATTGTGGCAGGATTGCCTGGATCTGTGTTCAGATCTGCAGGTTAATACCATTTTGTCTGGATACATATAATACATGTGTCCCAACTGAGCATCTGCTTTGTGTGAGAGCCCTGCCAGGACAGATGACTGTTGGTCACACAATGGCTGCACCTAGCAGCGCATGTGATAGACTGATCATGTGGTCCCATAGGGAACTGCACGATTGGCCGTGATTTACTAACTGACCCATTTGTCTGATACAGACGACCGAACTCGGTCGCGGCTGGCCGCCCCACACCATCACATATTTCCAGCTGACTAATCCGTGGCACTATTGGTTCATTACAGGTGTTTACCCAGCCTTAATGTTCGTACACACATGCGATCGCGGGTGCCAACCCGTGACGCACGATGTATACGAATGGCCGATAATCATGCCATGTATGGGCACTTTATCGGCTAAAATGGCCGTTCTGTCAATACACGGCATGAATATAATCGGAAAAGGCCGTTCACACACGTCATGCGTCGGCATGTGTGCACGAACCTTTAGACTTTATAGATTATAACTGCCAGGTAGGTGGAATTTGGAAGTGAGTGCAAATATGGTAAAGTTTATGACTCTAACAGGGAGATTCACCCAGAGGCACAAGCTCTCTGGGCAAATCTCCCGTACGGGATTTACCAGAGGCTGTGCGATTTTGGGTGAATCTCACCCGCACATTTATCGCCCGATATTAGTTGGTGTTTAATACTTACGTGTAAAGAGGCACGCAACCTCTGGTAAATTACTTTGAAACGGCCGCACGAGTGCCTCTTCTGGTACTCGTGCTGCCATCGCAAAGCGGGCATTAATGTTGCACCAACCAATTGACCCATATAATGCTTCCCTAATCCAATAGTCCAATAGCTATGGATGTAAGGGACGGGCAGATGAATCACTTGCATGTTCAAACCCTTGGGTAGGAAGCGCTAAAGCAAGACCGTGGGCTTTTAATGTCTGTAAGTCAGGAAAATGTCTTTATTCCAGGATGTATGAAAACTAAGTTTTCCAGAATTCTGTGCAGTTAGGGAATGCTGGGAGTTGTAGTTTTAAACATGTGAAAAGTTCATTAAGAAGACACTAACTGCAAAACAGAATGCTGGGATTTGTAGTTTTCAAACATGTGAAAGGTCACAAGCTTAGGCTGTATTAGATCTAAACAGATGCCTTAGCTACAGGATATTAAGAAAAAACTTACTGCAAACAGAATGCTGGGAATTGTGGTTTTCAAACACGTAAAAGGTCACAAGTTAAACACGCCTGCTCTGTACCATTAGTCTGTATTATATCTAGACACATGCCTTTGCCACAGGCAATAAATAAGATACTTTGCATGTCCCCACCCATTTCTTTAAGTGAGAAATATGTGTTTATATGTTAGATTATTAAGGCAATGCTATTATAATAACATGGTTCTATGAGGTACCTTCTGTTATAAGAAGGCTCTATTTGATTTTATACTCTATGTGGAGCTTTTAGCTCCTCTATCCACACCTCTCACTAACATGTATATTCAATCAGTATCATGTGCTCCCAAGTCCTAACCCCATAGGTTAGTTAAACTTGTTGTGGTAAATACTAATAAATATGAACCTTGCATGTTAATCAGGATAATGTATAGGATTTAAGGTGGCTATACATATATATCCGATTTTACTTATCCAACCAAGCACTCATGCAATATTAGTTTGATCTTGCCAGAACAACCTTTCGCATTCTTCTATGCCACAGACAGGCGGTTCTTGCATGATCGGTCTAATGTCGCAGGTTTATTCCATATAGACCCTCTATATTCTAGCTGGCAGGTAGTATAGGTAAGGGAGGGTATAAGTGTGTTTGTTCATTTAATATGATGCGATTATTTGGGGGTTTTTTTAGGACCTTCAGACTAATTTTATTATTGCCCCCCTGGACTCCAAGGACTTAATCTCCAAACAATTTATTGTAACAAAGTAGGTCTAAGGCCTACACGTTTCAGCCCGACATAGCTGGGCCGTCTTCAGGGTTACAGACCAATGTACAAAGCAAGTATAAATAATCCAGTGCTCACCACTCACACACCCCCAAGCCCACCCCCCCATGTGACCCTTCCATGTCCAACCTACTAAAACCAAGACGCGGCCGTGTATAAGAGGCCGCCCCACACCCAGCACATCCAATGAGACCAAAGGAGCTAAAGAATTAAAGGGCAGCAGGATACAGAGAAACCAAATAAAGTGTCTGTGCCAGCAAGAATAACGCAGGCGAGAGACCAGCTACTCGCCTAAGCTAGAGAGGAAATACCTCAACCTGCAAGTGACAGCTGTCTAATTGTATATAAATTGTTTTGTAATTCAGTAGTAGGTAGTAGTACTATTGGAAACCATGGGGCATAAATCTCCCCCCCCATTGAATTCCAAATGGACCTCTTATTTTTCACTCTTGAGTTCAATTACTTTAGATTTGAGAATTCATTCTTTTTGCAAAAACAGCTGGAACAACTACAGGTTCGAATATTGGACCGTCATTTGCCAATATCTATATGGAGGAATTTGAGTCCAAATACATTGTACTTATAGGGGGAGGAAAGATTCTCCTCTATAAAAGGTACATTGATGACCTGTTCTTTCTGTGGCAGGGGAGCATAGAGGAATGTACTTTCCTTTAGATGGCCGTCACTTGCAGGTTCGGGTATTTCCTCTCTTGTGGAGGCGAGTAGCTGGTCTCTCGTCCGCGTTATTCTTGCTGGCACAGACACTTTTTTTGGTTTCTCTGTATCCTGCTGCCCTTTAATTCTTTGGCTCCTTTGGTCTCATTGGATGTGCTGGGTGTGGGGCAGTCTCTTTTACACAACCGCGTCTTGGTTTTAGTAGGTTGGACACGGAAGGGTCACGTGGGGGGGCAGGCTTGAGTGTGTGTGAGGGGTGTGCACTGGATTATTTAAACTTGCTTTGTTCATTGGTCTGTAACCCTGAAGACGGCCCAGCTATGTCAGGCTAAAACTGGTACGTGTGTATATATATTGATTTATTTTGCCTTATAGCACCCAGGCTCCTGATATTAGAACGAATACTGTGAATGTGTATGGATAGGTTGTGAGGCCGACTGTATTGGGCCGAACAAAATTTTTTTGTTTATCTGCTCCTTTTACTACAGTAGTAAACATCATACAGTGTATGGCCACATAGAACGATTGTTCCATACAAACAATTGTTCCTGTGCATTTGTGAATCGTGCAAATTTAGGGATAGAATCTGATATGAATGTGATTTGCAGTGTCTACAGCACTTTCTATAAGTTATGCACACGGCTACCTCAGCCAATTTGCCAACATGTATACAGCATTAAAATAAAGATGGAATTGCAGTTTACCAACTGCTGCAATCTCAATGGTATATCTGATTTGCTCAATAAGCTTTTACAGAATCTAAACTTCATAAAGTTTATATAGATGTATGCACTCGGACAGTTGTAATTTATTTAAAAGTCTATGCAACAAGTACTTTAATTGTCCACCCTTGAAATAAATTTTTGCTATAACAATCCCCCTGTCCCCCCAGCCCCAACCGCTATATTTATTTTATTAGAAAGTTCCCCAAACTTTAATTACCTCCCCTCTTTCCTCCGCCGCGCTGCCGGCCCTCTGCTTGCGAGAAAATGCAAGCAGAGGGGTGGGACCGGCAGTCACGTCTGTGATTGGCTGAGCGGCAGCCAATCACGGACGCGGCTGCCGGTCATTCAGTGTGGTGGAGGAAAGAGGGGAGGTAAGTAATGTTTGGGGCACTTTCTAATAAAATAGACATAGCGGTTGGGGCTGGGGGGACAGGGGGATTATTATAGCAAAAGGGTTTTACACTAGGGGGAGGGAATCCTAATCGGGAGGGGAGAAGGGCCGCAGTACGCATGCCAAACTTCTCCCGGAGGCCAGGTAGGAGGCAGAGTCCTATATGGACTCTGCTATCCTCCTGGTGGGCAGTTTTTGGGACTTTGGGGGGGGGGGGACTACAGGAGAACCAGATGGAGCTGGGATGTGAGGTAAGGATTAAACTACACTACACAATGGGGCCAGTACTGGGGATGAAATTATAGTTTTGGGGGTGGACATGCCCTTTAAATTTCTACATAAGCATTAAAATACTATTTTTGCAAAAATACATTGAGTGACTGGTTAAAAGACGCTACCACAGATATTGTAGAAGTCAAGCTGTGTACTTCTGCAGGATATACACATCTGTTTATGAAAGGAATTCTATATTTTAGAATTTCAGCCTCCAGCTATTTGGCTTCCCATTCACACACTATGCTTTATTGTAATAAACAGAAAAGGCAAAAATAAACTGTAAAAATCTAAACTTTTCATCAATGATAATTTTATTAATTGCAAAGAAACAGATTTATGCAACAGATACCATGCTGATCTGAACTTGTTTTTAAAATGGTTAGGCCTAGGCCCCACTGCCGCAATTTGGATTGCATATTTGATTCAATAGCGATTTGTGCATCACGTGCCAGTGCATTTTATGTTCGTTGCAGTGAGGCCTCAGCCTTAATACATAACTAATACAAAAATATGGCTGCACTCCTGATTCCCAAATTACCCTTGTGGTGCATGTCTATAAATAACAAAAAAGTCAACATAAAAGGCCACATGAAGTATACTCTTCTGCTTAACCCATGTGTTCTAAAACTCATCCAAGTGATGACACCGGTTGGGGAAATCCTTTGATAAAGAGGAGGATTCCCTGTGGGTTTTTTTTTTGCTGAAAAATGATATCAAAACTTTACAATACTTTTTTGTTCCTGTAAGGGCACCTAAAAATCTCCATGCTAGACACACTGTATCTTATATAAATTTCAGCACAGTCTAAGAAAATATTTGCACTTTGGGCACGGTAGGTAATTACTGGTGCCTGGCCTGGCTCTGGTCCATTTAAGCAAAACCTTCCCCTGTATATTCTGTCCCAATATATAATTGTATTTTAAATTTTGTAATATTAGATTTGCCAATGAATCTATTAAAAGATTTAACTTCTTAAAGTACATGTCCATACCTCCCACAAATACTTTTTCCCCACCTGAAAACTCCCACCTCACAATACTGACTTTACAATCTGGCATTCCTATAAACAGATATTCAGCCTGCAATCTGCAGTCCTATTTAATGATTTCTGCAGTCTCCTCTTAAAGCCTCGAAGCTTGCACATGCAGAAGTGGCCCTGTCAGCAGCAGTTATTCATTGGCCGTGATATCATCAAACATGGCTGTAATTGATTGCTAAGCAGGAAGAAGAGAGCGGTGGAGTACAGGCTGAATATCTAATTTTGGGAATGCTGGGAGCCACTGCATCTCAATAGCATAACAAAAGCCCCCACAATAAGGGGAGGCAAGGGCTAAGAGGGCCCTGTTTTCTGCAGGACTTACACCGGACTGCTTTGAAACAGCTTATCGAGCGTTTGCTAGTAATAGTGTGCAAGATCAGATGTTTTAAACAAAATGCACACCTTTACTTACATATGAGCGATTGCGGTGCTGGGCCTTCCGCTAGGGGGCCTGGCAAGAAACTTAAAGGGGGGCATGGGCCTCTGCAGTTTCACCACTGTCTCTGTCCCAGCAGTAGGCAACAAGTAGGCATGACTGCAATCCCAACTACTATTTTTACCAGTTTATCACATGCATTTGTAACCAAATATTTAATGCTATGTTCTATTCCTTTCTGGTATCTGCCTCCTCCCTCTGCTTAATGAGCTTTTTCTAAACTTGAGCATTTGCAGAGGAGACAGCACAGAAAACAGCTTTGATCAGGTGTCACAGCCTTAAAGGGCATCTATACCCAAATTAACTTAGTGGAATCATTGCTACCTGATCATGTACCTGTGTTACATTTCTCAGATAAGCATTGTTGCACAAAGACCACTTGTCTGTGCCTGCCCCTCACCTATGTTAGCCACTCCCCCTTTGTACCAGCCGACTATTTACGTGAAATCAGCAGCAACAGTAAACAAAAAAAAAAAAGGCTTGTGGCTGTTACGTTAGCCCACAACCTCTTCGTTCAACTGTTTATAAACAGCTGATCGTGTGTATGAAGGAAACATGCGCGCGATCAGCTGTTTAAAAGATCTGACCCGAACTGTTCCGGAAGTTTGGGGACGGTCTTTTCAACAGCTGTAATAAAAATAATTAAAAAAAAAAAACAGCTGTAAAATATCTGTGCAAATTTACATTGCTAGTGGTAAAAGCAATGTCATTTTTTAAGTCATTCTATGAAAATACCATCAGGGTTATTCAAGAAAAGTTCTTATCGTTAAAAATGGTGCTAATTTTGCCCCAACCAGATGTTAAATAATATCTGACTGGTTGGGGCAAAATAAACACCATTTTTAACGATAACAATTTTTATTGAATCTCCATATATTTGAGCACTGGTTACTGAGCAACAGTTGGTGTCCCCACCTCCTGTTCTTTGAGATGCAAGTCTTCTTGTATGTTTTGCATTGAGTGCCACAGAGCACGAATATTTCCTTCCCCAAAACCTTCTGCCATTCTTCGTTCAATAAACTCCAGATACACAGAATCTTTATAAAACAAGGGCTCAGCAAATACCTGCAAAAGGAACTTTTTGTAGGTATCCTGTGATGCGTTTCTTTGTGCTGAATCCAGTAATATGCCAAACTGGGAAAGGAGTTCTGGTTTAAGTTCTACACTATAAATTTCTTCCCGTTTCCTAGGATGAGAATAATAAGATGATGGTTGCTTGGCAAAGCAGACACCTAACTCTGACAGTTCTCTAGTCGTTTTTAATATACATGGTGTAGAAAGGGCAATGTGCTGTATCCCACCTTTTTTGTGATGCTTTAGAAACTGATCAATCTGATTAGGACCTTCCTGTGGCAAAGACTCTGCCACTACTATTTTGCACCCTTCATTAAGACTGGTGCATGCCATTGATGTTAATCGTAGACCTATACCAGGCCCACTGATTTCAAATCCACGTCCAGGGTCCTCTCCCTCAGAAAGAGGAAAGTGTTGAAATCCAAAACACCGTCTATACCATTCTAATATGTACCGTGTTTCTCCTCGTGGGCAGGCATATGTGACGTGATCTATGTATTTAATATTGCTAGAAAACAAATTATTTTCACATTCAAAATAGTCAAACCCAGGGAGAAAATTAGCTTTATAATGGCTGCGGTCAATCAGTGTGTGATTCACATTTCCAACTATAGACTTCACTATGCAGTAGGTCACTGAGCCAAAGTCATCATGGAGTTGCATAGGAGGAACTAGGAGCTGACAGCCCTCACCAACCAGTCGCCTGCACAATCCTGGAACATCATCCACTTCAAAGCTGACATTACATGCAGTGTCTGGGAAGGGTATTGGAAGAGGAGAGTCAAACAGCATTACTGAGTTTTTATAAGTCTTCAGATTATTTTCATTAACCATAAACACCACTCCTCCATTCCTCAGAGCAACCTGACAAGGACTTCCCCCTTGCAAACTTCGGACAGCAAATGGATGAAATCGATACTTATCCACAAGGTTTTTGATAAGTTTCTGAGCATTAGATGCTTGGAATGTGACATGGCTCAGGCGGATCAAGGGAGAGATCATTCTAAATAATTCCATAAAATCTAGAAGGAAAAATAAAGCCATAAAAAAAAGGAAAAAAATTATTATACACCTAGGGGCATATTTATTAAGCTACAGTATTAGTATTAACTGCTACTTTAAAAAAGTGATAATATAGTGGGGGGAATAAGTATTAAACAATAGTTTTTTTTCAGTAAAAAGAGGGACATGTATAAAGTATGGGAGGCCAGTAATCACTGTATAAACTATAGAATGACAGTAATCGCTGTATAAAGTATATAGGACAGAAATCGCTGTATAAAGTATTAGGGGCCAGTAATGGCTGTAGAAATAAAAAATAGGGGACAGTAATGGCTCTATAAAGTACAGAGGGCCAGTAATGGCTCTATAAAGTACAGAGGGCCAGCAGTGGCTGTACAAGGTACAGGGGGCCAGCAGTGGCTGTACAAGGTACAGGGGGCCAGCAGTGGCTGTACAAGGTCGAGCGGGCAGCAGTGCTGTATACCAGGTACAGCGGGCCAGTGGCTGTACAAGGTACAGGGCCGCAGTGGCTGTCAAGGTACAGGGGCCAGCAGTGGCTGTACAAGGTACAGGGGGCCAGCCGTGGCTGTACAAGGTACAGGGGGCCAGCAGTGGCTGTACAAGGTACAGGGGGCCAGCAGTGGCTGTACAAGGTACAGGGGGCCAGCAGTGGCTGTACAAGGTACAGGGGGCCAGCAGTGGCTGTACCAGGTACAGGGGGCCAGCAGTGGCTGTACAAGGTACAGGGGGCCGCATGCGTAAAGTACAGGGGCCACATGGTGTACAAGTACAGGGGGCCAGCAGTGGCTGTACAAGGTACAGGGGGCCAGCAGTGGCTGTACAAGGTACAGGGGGCCAGCAGGCCTGTACAGTACAGGGGGCCAGCAGTGGCTGTACAAGGTATCAGGGGGCCAGCAGTGGCTGTACAAGGTACAGGGGGCCAGCAGTGGCTGTACAGGTACAGGGGGCCAGCATGGCTGTACAAGTACGGGGCCAGCAGTGGCTGTACAGGTACAGGGGGCCAGCATGGCTGTACAAGGTACAGGGGGCCAGCATGGCTGTACAAGGTACAGGGGGGCCAGCAGTGGCTGTACAAGGTACAGGGGGCCAGCAGTGGCTGTACACAGGTACAGGGCCAGCAGTGGTGTACAAGTCCAGGGGCCAGCTGGGCGTACAAGGTACAGGGGCCAGCAGTGGCTGTACAAGGTACAGGGGCCCAGCAGTGGCTGTACAAGTACAGGGGGCCAGCAGTGGCTGACAAGGTACAGGGGCCAGCATGGCTGTACAAGGTACAGGGCCAGCAGTGGCTGTACAAGGTACAGGGGGCCAGCAGTGGCTGTACAAGGTACAGGGGGCCAGCAGTGGCTTTACAAGGTACAGGGGGCCGCATTGGCTGTACAAGGTACAGGGGCCAGCAGTGGCTGTACAGGTACAGGGCCAGCAGTGGCTGTACAGGTCGGGGCCAGCAGTGGCTGTACAAGGTACAGGGGGCCAGCAGTGGCTGTACAAGGTACAGGGGGCCAGCAGTGGCTGTAACAGGTACAGGGGGCCACATTGCACGTCAGGGCCAGCAGGCTGTACAAGGTACAGGGGCCAGCAGTGGCTGTACAAGGTAACAGGGGGCCAGCAGTGGCTGTACAAGGTACAGGGGGCCAGCATGGCTGTACAAGGTAAGGGGGCCAGCAGTGGCTGTACAAGGTACAGGGGGCCAGCAGGTGCTGTACAGGAGGGGCAGCATTGGGTACAAGGTACAGGGGGGCCAGCAGTGGCTGTACAAGGTACAGGGGGGCCAGCAGTGGCTGTACAAGGTACAGGGGCCAGCAGTGGCTGTACAAGGTACAGGGGGCCACAGTGGCTGTACAATGTACAGGGGGGCCAGCAGTGGCTGTACAAGGTACAGGGGCCAGCAGTGGCTGTACAAGGTACAGGGGGCCAGCATGGCTGTACAAGGTACAGGGGGCCAGCAGTGGCTGTACAAGGTACAGGGGGCCAGCAGTGGCTGTACAAGGGTACAGGGGGCCAGCAGTGGCTGTACAAGGTACAGGGGCCACAGTGGCTGTACAAGGTACAGGGGCCACAGTGGCTGTACAGTTACAGGGGGCCAGCAGTGGCTGTACAAGGTACAGGGGGCCAGCAGTGGCTGTACAAGGTACAGGGGCCAGCATTGGCTGTACAAGGTACAGGGGGCCAGCAGTGGCTGTACAAGTACAGGGGGCCAGCATTGCTGTACAGGTACGGGGCCAGCAGTGCTGTACAAGGTAGGCAGGGCCAGCAGTGGCGTGTACAAGGTAGGGCAGGGGGCCAGCAGTGGCTGTACAAGTACAGGGGGGCCAGCAGTGGCGTTACAAGGTACAGGGGCCAGCAGTGCTGTACAGGTACAGGGGCCAGCAGTGGCTGTACAAGGTACAGGGGGCCAGCAGTTGGCTGTACAGGTACAGGGGGCCAGCAGTGGCGGTACAACAAGGTACAGGGGGCCAGCAGTGGCTTAAGGTACAGGGGCAGCAGTGGCTGTACCAGTACCGGGGCCCAGCGCTGTACCAGGTACAGGGGGCCAGCAGTGGCTGTACCAGGTACAGGGGGCCAGCAGTGGCTGTACCAGCAGTACGGGCCACATGGCTGTGACCAGGTACAGGGGGCCAGCATGCTGTACCAGGTACAGGGGGCCAGCATGGCTTGTACCAGGTACAGGGGCCAGCAATGGCTGTACCAGGTACAGGTGGCCACGCAATGCTGTACCAGGTACAGGGGGCCAGCAATGGCTGTACCAGGTACAGGGGGCCACATGGCTGTACCAGGTACAGGGGGCCAGCAATGGCTGTACAGTACAGGGGGCCCAATGGCTGTACCATAGCAGGGGGCCAGCATGGCTGTACCAGGTACAGGGGCCAGCAATGGCGTACAAGGTACAGGGGGCCAGCAAGGCTGTACAGGTACAGGGGCCAGCAATGGCTGTACAAGGTACAGGGGGCCGCAATGGCTGTACAAGGTACATGGTCCCAGCAATGCTGTACCAGGTACAGGGGGCCAGCAATGGCTGTACACAAGGTAAGCAGGGGGCCAGCAATGGCTGTACAGGTACAGGGGCCAGCAATGGCTGTACAAGGTACGGGGGCCAGCTGGCTGTACAAGGTACAGGGGGCCAGCAATGGCTGTAAACAAGGTACAGGGGGCCAGCAATGGTGTACAAGGTACAGGTGGCCAAGCAATGGCTGTACAAGATACAGGGTGCCAGCAATGGCTGTAAAGTACAGGGTGCCAGCAATGGCTGAATAAGGTACAGGGCAGATGGCTGTATAAGTACAGGGGCCCAGTATGGCTGTATAAGGTACAGGGGGCCATATGGCTGTATAAGGTACAGGGGCCAGTAATGGCTATAAGGTACAGGGGGCCAGTAATGGCTGTATAAGGTACAGGGGGGCAGTAATGGCTGTATAAGGTACAGGGGGCCAGTAATGGCTGTATAAGGTACAGGGGGCCAGTAATGGCTGTATAAGTTACAGGGGGCCAGTAATGGCTGTATAAAGGTACAGGGGGCCAGCAAGGCTGTACAAGGTACGGGGGCCAGATGGCTTACAGGTATCGTGGGCCACATGGCGTACAGGTTCAGGGGGCCAGCAATGGCGGTACAAGGTAAGCAGGGTCCAGCAATGGCTGTACAAGGTACGGGGCCAGCTGGCTGTACAAGGTACGAGGGGCCAGCATGGCTGAATAAGGACAGGGGGCCAGCAATGGCTACAAAGTACAGGGGGACAGCAATGGCTGTAACAAGGTACAGGGGGACAGTAATGGCTGTATAAAGTGTAGAGGGCAGTATGATGTATATAGTAAAGGATGACAGTAATGGCTGTATAAGGTACAGGGGGCCAGCATGGCTGTACAAGGTACAGGGGGCCAGCAATGGCTGTACAGGTACAGGGGGCCACAATGGCTGTACAGTACAGGGTGCCAGCAATGGCTGTACAAGGTACAGGGGCCAGCAATGGCTGTACAAGGTACAGGGGGCAGCAATGGCTGTACAAGGTACAGGGGCCAGCATGGTGTACAGGTAAGGGGGCCAGCAATGGCTTTACAAGGTACAGGGGGCCAGCATGGCTGTACAAGGTACGGGGGGCCAGCATGGCTGTACAGGTACAGGGGGCCAGCAATGGCTGTACAAGGTACAAGGGGCCAGCAATGGCTGTACAAGGTACAGGGGGGCCAGCAATGGCTGTACAAGGTACGGGGCCAGCAATGGCTTACAAGGTACGGGGCCAGCAATGGCTGTACAAGGTACAGGGGGCCGCAATGGCTGTACAAGGTACAGGGGGCCAGCAATGGCTGTACAAGGTACAGGGGCCAGCAATGGCTGTACGTACAGGGTGCCAGCAATGGCTGTACAAGGTACAGGGGCCACACATGGCTGTACAAGGTACAGGGGGGCCAGCAATGGCTGTACAAGGTACAGGTGGCCAGCAATGGCTGTACAAACAGGGTGCCAGCAATGCTTACAAGGTACGGGTGCCAGCAATGGCTGATAAGGTACAAGGGCCGCATGCTGTAAAGGTACAGGGGGCCAGTAATGGCTGTATAAGGTACAGGGGGCCAGTAATGGCTGTATAAGGTACAGGGGGCCAGTATGGCTGTATAAGGTACAGGGGGCCAGTAATGGCTGTATAAGGTACAGGGGGCCAGTAATGGCTGTATAAGGTACAGGGGGCCAGTAATGGCTGTATAAGGTACAGGGGCCAGTATGGCTGTATAGGTAGCAGGGGCCAGTAATGGCTGTATAAGGTACAGGGGGCCAGCAATGGCTGTATAAGGTACAGGGGGCCAGCAATGGCTGTACAAGGTACAGGGGGCCAGCAATGGCTGTACAAGGTACAGGGGGCCAGCAATGGCTGTACAAGGTACAGGTGGCCAGCAATGGCTGTACAAGGTACAGGGGGCCAGCAATGGCTGTACAAGGTACAGGGGGCCAGCAATGGCTGAATAAGGTACAGGGGGCCAGCAATGGCTGTACAAAGTACAGGGGGACAGCAATGGCTGTACAAGGTATAGGGGGACAGTAATGCTGTATAAAGTGTAGAGGGGGCAGTAATGGATGTATATAGTAAAGGATGACAGTAAGGGCTGTATAAGGTACAGGGGGCCAGCAATGGCTGTACAAGGTACAGGGGGCCAGCAATGGCTGTACAAGGTACAGGGGGCCAGCAATGGCTGTACAAGGTACAGGGGCAGCACTGGTACAAGGTACAGGGGCGCAGCAATGGCTGTACAAGGTACAGGGGGCAGCAATGGCGTACAAGGTACAGGGGGCCAGCAATGGCTGTACAAGGTACAGGGGGCCAGCAATGCTGTACAAGGTACAGGGGGCCAGCATGGCTGTACAAGGTACAGGGGGCCAGCAATGGCTGTACAAGGTACAGGGGGCCAGCAATGGCTGTACAAGGTACAGGGCCAGCAATGGCTGTACAAGGTACAGGGGGCCAGCAATGGCTGTACAAGGTACAGGGGGCCAGCAATGGCTGTACAAGGTACAGGGGGCCAGCAATGGCTGTACAATGTCAGGGGGCCAGCAATGGCTGTACAAGGTACAGGGGGCCAGCAATGGCTGTACAAGGTAACGGGCCAGCAATGGCTGTACAAGGTACAGGGGGCCAGCAATGGCGTACAAGGTACAGGGGCCAGCAATGGCTGTACAAGTACAGGGGGCCAGCATGGCTGTACAAGGACAGGGGCCAGCAATGGCTGTACAAGGTACAGGGGCCAGCAATGGCTGACAGGTACAGGGGGCCAGCAATGGCTGTACAAGGTACAGGGGCCAGCAATGGCTTTACAAGGTACAGGGGGCCAGCAATGGCTGTACAAGGTACAAGGGGGCCAGCAATGGCTGTACAAGGTACAGGGGGCCAGCATTGGCTTACAGGTATCAGGGGGCCAGCAATGGCTGTACAAGGTACAGGGGGCCAGCAATGGTGTACAAGGTCAGGGGCCAGCATGGCTGTACAAGGTACAGGGGGCCAGCAATGGCTGTACAAGGCTACAGGGGCCAGCAATGGCTGTACAAGGTACAGGGGGCCAGCAATGGCTGTACAAGGTACAGGGGCCAGCCATGGCTGTACAAGGTACAGGGGCCAGCAATGGCTGTACAGGTACAGGGGCGCAGCAATGGCTGTACAAGGTACAGGGGGCCAGCAATGGCTGTACAAGGTACAGGGGGGCCAGCAATGGCTGTACAAGGTACAGGGGGCCAGCAATGGCTGTACAAGGTACAGGGGGCCAGCAATGGCTGTACAAGGTACAGGGGGCCAGCAATGGCTGTACAAGGTACAGGGGGCCAGCAATGGCTGTACAAGGTACAGGGGGCCAGCAATGGCTGTACAAGGTACAGGGGCAGGGCCAGCAATGGCTGTACAAGGTACAGGGGCCAGCAATGGCTGTACAAGGTACAGGGGGCCAGCAGGCTGTACCAGTGTACAGGGGCCACAATGGCTGTATAAGGTACAGGGGGCCAGCAATGGCTGTACAGGTACAGGGGGCAGCAATGGCTGTATAAGGTACAGGGGGCCAGCAATGGCTGTATAAGGTACAGGGGGGCAGCAATGGCTGTATAAGGTACAGGGGCCGCAGCAATGGCTGTACAAGGTACAGGGGGCCAGCAATGGCTGTACAAGGTACAGGGGGCCAGCAATGGCTGTACAAGGTACAGGGGGCCAGTAATGGCTGTATACGTTATAGGGGGCCAGTAATGGCTGTAAAGGAATAGGGGGCCAGTAATGGCTGTATAATTTATAGAGGGACAGTAATGGCTGTATAAAGTGTAGAGGGGCCGTAATGGCTGTATATGTAAAGGATGACAGTAATGGCTGTATAAGGTATAGGAGGACGAGTAATGGCTGTACAGGTATAGGGGACAGTAATGGCTGTATAAGGTACAGGGGGACAGTAATGGCTGTATAAGGTACAGGGGCCAGCATGCTGTATAAGGCAGGGTACAGGTACAGGGGGACAGAATGGCTGTATAGGTACAGGGGAGCAGCATGGCTTATATGTACAGGGGGCAGAATGGCTGTATAAGGTATAGGGGGCCAGTAATGGCTGTATAAGGTACAGGGGGCCAGTAATGGCTGTATACGTTATAGGGGGCCAGTAATGGCTGTATAAGGAATAGGGGGGCAGTAATGGCTGTATAAGGTACAGGGGGCCAGTAATGGCTGTATAAGGTACAGGGGGCCATAATGGCTGTATAAGGTACAGGGGGCCAGTAATGGCTGTATAAGTACGAGGTGCCAGTAATGGCTGTATAGGTACAGGGGGCCAGTATGGCTGTATAAGGTACAGGGGCCTAATGGCTATAAGGTACAGGGGCATAATGGCTGTATAGGTACGGGGGCCAGTAATGGCTGTATAAGGTACAGGGGGCCAGTAATGGCTGTATAAGGTACAGGGGGCCAGTAATGGCTGTATAAGGTACAGGGGGCCAGTAATGCTGATAAGTACAGGGGCCAGTAATGGCTGTATAAGGTACAGGGGGCCAGTAATGGCTGTATAAGGGTACAGGGGGCCAGTAATGGCTGTATAAGGTACAGGGGGCCAGTAATGGCTGTATAAGGTACAGGGGGCCAGTAATGGCTGTATAGGACGGGGGCCAGTATGGCGTATAAGGTACAGGGGGCCAGTAATGGCTGTATAAGGTACAGGGGGCCAGTAATGGCTGTATAAGGTACAGGGGGCCAGTTGGCTGTTATAAGTACAGGGGGCCAGTAATGGCTGTATAAGGTACAAGGGCCAGTAAGTAAGAGATAGGGCAGTAATGGATGTATAAGTATAGAGGGACAGTAATGGCTGTATAAAGGATAGAGGACAGTAATGGCTGTATAAGGTATAGAGGGACAGTAATGGCTGTATAAGGTATAGGGGCCAGTAATGGCTGTATAAAGTATAGGGGACAGTAATGGCTGTATAAGGTATAGGGGACAGTAAGGCTGTACAGGTATAGGGAGACATAATGGCTGTACAAGGTATAGGAGGCCAGTAATGGCTGTATAAGGTATAGGGAGCCAGTAATGGCTGTATAAGGTATAGGGGGCCAGTAATGCTGTATAAGGTATAGGGAGCCAGTAATGGCTGTATAAGGTACAGGGGACCAGTAATGGCTGTATACGGTATAGGGGGCAGATAATGGCTGTATACGGTATAGGGGGCCAGTAATGGCTGTAACGTTATAGGGGGCCAGTAATGGCTGTAAAGGAATAGGGGGGCAGTAATGGCGTATAAGGTGTAGAGGGACAGTAATGGCTGTATAAGGTGTAGAGGGGCAGTAATGGCTGTATATAGTAAGGATAACCGTAATGGCTGTATAAGGTATAGGAGGACAGTAATGGCTGTACAAGGTATAGAGGGGACAGTAATGGCTGTACAAGGTATAGGGGACAGTAATGGCTGTAAAAGGTATAGGGGACAGTAATGGCTGTACAAGGTATAGGGGCCGTAATGGCGTATCAAGGTACAGGGGGACAGTAATGGCTGTACAAGGTACAGGGGGGCAGTAATGGCTGTACAAGGTACAGGGGGGCAGTAATGGCTGTATAAGGTACAGGGGGGCCAGTAATGGCTGTATAAGGTACAGGGGCCAGTAATGGCTGTATAAGGGGCAGTAATGGCTGTATAAGGTACAGGGGGCCAAGGGGGGCAGTAATGGCTGTATAAGGTACAGGGGGCCAGTAATGGCTGTATAAGGTACAGGGGGCCAGTAATGGCTGTAATAAGGTACAGGGCCAGAATGGCTGTATAAGGTACAGGGGCCAGTATTGGCTGTATAGGTAAGCAGGGGCCAGTAATGGCTGTATAAGGTACAGGGGGCCAGTAATGGCTGTATAAGGTACAGGGGGCCAGTAATGGCTTGTATAAGGTACAGGGGGCCAGTAATGGCTGTATAAGGTACAGGGGGCCAGTAATGGCTGTATAAGGTACAGGGGCCAGTAATGGCTGGTATAAGGTCGGGGGGCCAGTAATGGCTGTATAAGGACAGGGGGCCAGTATGGCTGTATAAGGTA
This sequence comes from Hymenochirus boettgeri, assembly GCA_019447015.1. Classification (NCBI taxonomy): domain Eukaryota; kingdom Metazoa; phylum Chordata; class Amphibia; order Anura; family Pipidae; genus Hymenochirus; species Hymenochirus boettgeri. The sequence continues at coordinate 157,170,597 of CM033472.1, forward strand.
CAGGGGGCCAGTAATGGCTGTATAGGTACAGGGGGCAGTAATGGCTGTATAAGGTACGGGGCCAGTAATGGCTGTAAAAGGTACAGGGGGGCCAGTAATGGCTGTAAAAGGTACAGGGGCCTTAATGGCTGTAAAAGGTACGGGGGCAGTAAGGCTGTAAATGTACAGGGGGCCAGTATGGCTGTAAAGGTTACAGGGGGCCAGTAATGGCTGTATAAGTACAGGGGGACAGTAATGGGCTGTATAAGGTACAGGGGGACGTAATGGCTGTTAAGGTAGGGGGACAGTAATGGCTGTATAAGGTATAGGGGACAGTAATGGCTGTATAAAGTATAGGGGACAGTAATGGCTGTATAAGGTATAGGGGGACAGTAATGGCTGTATAAGGTATAGAGGGACAGTAATGGCTGTATAATAAGGTATAGAGGACAGTAATTGTGTATAAGGTATAGAGGGCAGTATGCTGGTATAGGATAGAGGGACAATAATGGCTGTAATAAATATAGGGGGGCATTAATGGCTGTATAAAGTATAGGGGATAGTAATGGCTGTATTAGTATAGAGGGACAGTAATGGCTGTATAAAGTTGTAGGGCAGTAATGGCTGTATATAGTAAAGGATGACAGTAATGGCTGTATAAGGTATAGGGGCCAGTATGCTGTAAAAGGTATAGGGGGCCAGTAATGGCTGTATAATGGTATAGGGGGCCAGTAATGGCTGTATAAGGTATAGGGGGCCAGTAATGGCTGTATAAGGTATAGGGGGCAGTAATGGCTGTATAAGTTTGGTGGCAGAATGTTCTATATAGGGGCAAGTAATGGCTGTATAAGGGGCAGTAATGGCTGTATAAGGGCAGTAATGGCTGTATAGGAGGCATTAATGGCTGTATAAGGGCAGTAATGGCTGTATAAGGGGCAGTAATGGCTGTATAAGGGGCAGTAAATGGCTGTATAAGGGGCAGTAATGGCTGTATAAGGGGCAGTAAATGGCTGTATAAGGGCAGTATGGCTGTATGGGGCAGTATGCTGTATAAGGGGCAGTAATGGCTGTATAAGGGGCAGTAATGGCTGTATAAGGGGCAGTAATGGCTTTATAAGGTGCAGTAATGGCTGTATAAGGGGCAGTTAATGGCTGTTAAAGGGGCAGTAATGGCGTATAAGGTATAGGGGGCAGTAATGGCTGTATAAGGTATAGGGGCCAGTAATGCTGTAAAGGTATAGGGGCCAGCAATGGCTCTACAAGGTACAGGGGGACAGTAATGGCTGTACAAGGTACAGGGGGGCAGTAATGGCTGTATAAGGTACAGGGGGCCAGTAGGCAAGGTCAGGAGTAATGGCTGTAAAAGGTACAGGGGGCCAGTAATGGCTGTAAAGGTACAGGGGGCCAGTAATGGCTGTAAAAGGTACAGGGGGCCAGTAATGGCTGTAAAAGGTACAGGGGGCCAGTAATGGCTGTAAAAGGTACAGGGGGCCAGTAATGGCTGTAAAAGGTACGGGGCCAGTATGGCTGTAAAAGGTACAGGGGCCAGTAATGGCTGTAAAAGGTACAGGGGGCCAGTATTGGCTGTAAAAGTACAGGGGGCCAGTAATGGCTGTAAAAGTACAGTGGGGCCCAGTAATGGCTGTAAAGTACAGGGGGCCAGTAATGGCTGTAAAAGCTAGGCATAGTTATAAGGTCAGGGGCCAGTAATGGCTGTAAGTACAGGGGCCAGTAATGGTCTGTATAAAAGGTACAGGGGCCAGTAAGGCTGTAATAAGGTACAGGGGGCCAGTTGGCTGTATAAGGTACAGGGGCCAGTAATGGCTGTATAAGGTAGCAGGGGGCCAGTAATGGCTTGTATAAGGTACAGGGGGCCAGTATGGCTGTATAAGGTACAGGGGGCCAGTAATGGCTGTATAAGGTACAGGGGCCCAGTAATGGCTGTATAAGGTACAGGGGGCCAGTAGGCTGTATAAGGTACAGGGGGCCAGTAATGGGCTGTATAAGGTACAGGGGGCCAGTAATGGCTGTATAAGGTACAGGGGGCCAGTAATGGCTGTATAAGGTACAGGGGGCCAGTAATGGCTGTATAAGGTACAGGGGCCAGTAATGGCTGTATAAGGTACAGGGGGCCAGTAATGGCTGTATAAGGTACAGGGGGCCAGTAATGGCTGTATAAGGTACAGGGGCCAGTAATGGCTGTATAAGGTACAGGGGCCATAATGCTGTATAAGTATGGTACAGGGGGCCAGTAATGGCTGTATAAGGTACAGGGGGCCAGAATGCTGTATAAGTACAGGGGCCATGTAATGGCTGTATAAGGTACAGGGGGCCAGTAATGGCTGTATAAGGTACAGGGCCAGTAATGGCTGTATAAGGTACGGGGGCCAGTAATGCTGTATAAGGTACAGGGGGCCAGTAATGGCTGTATAAGGTACAGGGGCCATAATCGTATAAGGTACGGGGGCCAGTAATGGCTGTATAGGTACAGGGGGCCAGTAATGGCTGTATAAGGTACAGGGGGCCAGTAATGGCTGTAAAAGGTACAGGGGGCAGTAATGGCGGTAAAAGGTACAGGGGGCCAGTAATGGCTGTAAAAGGTAAGGGCATAAGGCTGTATAATATAGGGGGCAGTAATGGCTGTATAAGGTATAGGGGGACATAATGGCTGTATAAGGTATAGGGGGACAGTAATGGCTGTATAAGTATAGGGGGGCAGTAATGGCTGTATAAGGTATAGGGGGCAGTATTGTGGCTGTATAAGGTATAGGGGGCCAGTAATGGCTGTATAAGGTATAGGGCAAGTAATGGCTGTATAAGGTATAGGGGCCAGTAATGGCTGTATAAGGTATATGGGGGGCAGTAATGGCTGTATAGGTATAGGGTGGCAGTAATGGCTGTATAAGGGGCAGTAATGGCTGTATAAGGGGCAGTAATGGCTGTATAAGGTAAGTATGGCTGTATAGGGCAGTAATGGCTGTATAAGGAGCAGTAATGGCTGTATAAGGGGCAGTAATGGCTGTATAAGGGGCAGTATGGCTGTATAGAGGGCAGTAATGGCTGTATAGGGCATAATGCTATAAGGGGCAGTAATGGCTGTATAAGGTATAGGGGACAGTAATGGCTGTATAAGGTATAGGGGGCCAGTAAAGCTGTATAAGGTATAAGGGGGCAGTAATGAATGTATAAGTATAGGGGGCAGTAATGGCTGTATAAAGATAGGGGACATAATGGTTGTATACTGTAAGTTATAGGGGGACAGTAATGGCTGTATAAGTGTATAGGGGACAGTAATGGCTGTATAAAGTATAGAGGGACAGTAATGGCTGTATAAGGTATAGAGGGACAGTAATGGCTGTATAAGGTATAGAGGGACAGTAATGGCTGTAATAAAATATAGGGGGGCATTAATGGCTGTATAAAGGTATAGGGGGACAGTAATGGCTGTATAAGGTATAGAGGGACAGTAATGGCTGTATAAAGTGTAGAGGGGCAGTAATGGCTGTATATAGTAAAGTGACATTAATGGCTGTATGGTATAGGGGCCAGTAATGGCTGTAAAAGTATAGGGGACAGTAATGGCTGTATAAGGTATAGGGGACAGTAATGGCTGTACATGGTATAGGGGGACGTAATGGCTGTACAAGGTAAGGGGGCCAGTAATGGCTGTATAAGGTATAGGGGGCCAGTAATGGCTGTATAAGGTATAGGGGGCCAGTAATGGCTGTATAAGGTATAGGGGGGCCAGTAATGCTGTATAAGAGTATAGGGGGCCAGTAATGGCTGTATAAGGTATAGGGGGGCCAGTAATGGCTGTACAAGGTATAGGGGCCAGTAATGGCTGTATAAGGTATAGGGGGCCAGTAATGGCTGTATAAGGTATAGGGGCCAGTAATGGCTGTATAAGGTATATGGGGGGCAGTAATGGCTGTATAAGGTATAGGGGGCAGTAATGGCTGTATAAGGTAGGGGGACAGTATGGCTTATATAGGGGAGTAATGGCTGTATGTATAGGGGGCCGTAAAGGCTGTATAGGTATAGGGGCAGTTATAATGTAAAGTATTGGGGGACAGTAATGGCTGTATAAGTATAGGGGACAGTAATGGCTGTATAAGGTATATGAGGGACAGTATGGCTGTATAAAGTGTAGAGGGGCAGTAATGGCTGTATATAGGAAAGGATGACAGTAATGGCTGTATAAGGTATAGGGACAGTAATGGCTGTATAAGTATAGGGGACAGTAATGGCTGTACATGGTATAGGGAGGACAGTAATGGCTGTACAGGTATAGGGAGGACAGTATGGCTGTATAAAGTATAGGGTACAGTAATGGTTGTATACTGTAAGTTATAGGGGGACAGTAATGGCTGTATAAGAAATAGGGGGACAGTAATGGCTGTATAAAATATAGGGGGGCATTAATGGCTGTATAAAATATAGGGGGGGCATTAATGGCTGTATAAAATATGGGGTACAGTAAGGCTGTATAAGGTATAGGGGACAGTAATGGCTGTATAAGGTATAGAGGGACAGTATGCTGTATAAGGTATAGAGGGACAGTAAAGGCTGTATAAAGTGTAGAGGGGCAGTAATGGCTGTATATAGTAAAGGATGACAGTAATGGCTGTATAAGGTATAGGGGCCTGTAATGGCTGTATAAAGTATAGGGGGACAGTAATGACTGTATAAGGTATAGGGGAACAGTAATGGCTGTAAATGGTATAGTGGCCCGAGTAATGGCTGTACAAGGTATAGGGGCCAGTAATGGCTGTATAAGGTATAGGGGCCAGTAATGGCTGTACAAGGTATAGGGGCAAGTAATGGCTGTACAAGGTATAGGGGCAAGTAATGGCTGTACAAGGTATAGGGGCCAGTAATGACTGTACAAGGTATAGGGGGACAGTAATGGCTGTACAAGGTATAGTAGGGGCCAAGTATGGCTGTACAAGGTATAGGGGCATATGGCTGTACAAGGTATGGGTGGGCCAGTAATGGCTGTACAAGGTATAGGGGCCAGTAATGGCTGTACAGGTATAGGGGCCAGTAATGGCTTTAAAGGTATAGGGCCGTAATGGCTGTACAAGTATAGGGGCAAGTAATGGCTGTACAAGGTATAGGGGCAAGTATGGCTGTACAGGTATAGGGGCCAGTAATGCTGTACAAGGTATAGGGGGACAGTAATGGCTGTACAAGGTATAGGGGGACAGTAATGGCTGTATAAGGTATAGGGGGACAGTGACTAATGGGAGTGATTATTATATACCGGATTTTGGCTAAAGGCACCATGTAACAAATAGAAAACTGATTATATTAGTTAATACACATCAACCTTATTGGATGGAAATGTCCTCACAATGATAATTTGATGTGTAAAAGGAAACTATTGTAATTTATTACAAACAGGTTCAGTACTTTCATAGTTATCAGATTGAGCTGAACACATTGTACATTTTCAATAGGTTCTAATAGTCTGGACACAGCTGTTTAGTTGCAGGTGACAAGCATGCAATTCCCTGTCTAATTCAGTGACATGTCCCATGTACATCACACTGGCTCATGGAAATCCAGCTACTTACTTAGAGGTCAAACTCCATGTGCTTTTCTTCATTTAAACCAGCTCACAGGAACTCCCAGTAGTGCAATGAACGTGGAACAAACCATGTTAGAAATAAAGGGGAGGTCTACTCACAACTGCACTTTCCATTCTCAGATAAATTGTAAATAATTTTCTTTATTTTTTTTAAAGTCAAATAAAAATGATTCCTGTTTTATTTAAATGATTTTTGACAGCAATGTTTGAATATTAAAGTTTTAAAATGAAAAAGGAAGCTGCTCTTTCTGACTGCCCAAGTAGCTAACAAAGTGTGTTCTCAGTTTTCAAACCCAAGTGGCCCCACCCCCAGCACATCACTGTTACTGACACTGAGCAGTGCATGTAGGGATCTGCCACACTAGGCGTTGGGAAGAATGCATTTGTTTTATGAAGTGCAGTAACACAGATTTCACATAAGGAATGATGTGTTCCCAGTTCCCACTTATATTATTTTAAAAATGTACTGCATACTTTCACAGCCTCACTGGTCACAGCCAATCAGCACGCAGGCTGGTGGTGTTTACCTCTCCCTGTTACGATCTCCTAACCTGCTTACTGTTACAAAGCAGCTGTAACACTGGTGCCTGCTCTTCCCCAACTCAGACCTACCTGTAATCACTGCATTGTATTGCCTGCTTCAGGAATGAACCAAAACTACAAAACTCGTACAAACTCAGACTTTTATAAACTTTCCGAACCATGGACTCTTGGGTTTTCCAAAGTTACAGACAATTTGAAGATTATTGACTTTTCAAATCGCTAACCCTCGACTCCATACTCCATAACCCTGGAATACAGAGTTCGGTACATTTGAGGGTTATTGCTGAATTCAAGGGTTAGCGAATGCCAACTCTCAAATGCGGAGTTAACCTGCGAGGTAAACATGCGGGGTAACATGCGAGGTAACCCTCGAATGTGGCGATTGTTTTTGGTAACCCTCGATAATTCAATGCGGAAGCCTGACAATAGCCCGACTGTGAAGAAAGTTAGTGTTTAAACAAGTTTTGGTGATATGTACATGTTCCCCAGACCATTTCCCAGGTCCCAGAGCCATATACAGTAAGTTATTGTTGCTATTTAACTGTATTTTATCAGAACTTTTCAAACTATTTTTCCTCATTGACTTTAATGGGTACGTATTCGAACTATAGAACTTTTTACTAAAGTTCAGCCATCTCTATTCGGGAACTGATTAGCAAGGTCCGCTCCGGAAGCAGATGAGACAATGGGTAGTATTTATAAAGATTTATTTTTGGCAAAGTCTGATAAATCTTTATTGCATTGGTTAAAGCAAAGCATTTTACCCATTTTTAACGCTGCCGATACCAGCATTAATTTTTATGATCAAGATTCATTTTCCAACTTTTCCGATAATGAATCTTTATAAACACTGCCCAATGTGGTGATTACAGAAAGGTCTGGAAGGGGGAGAACGGGCACCAATGTTACCGCTGCTTTGTGATAGCAAACAGATTAGGAGATAGTAAAAAGTACAGGTGAGCATTTTTCATGTGTCTTAGGGCTAGGCCACACTGCTGCGTTTTTTTTGCGTTTGCGCTTGCGATTGCGCTTGCGATTTTTCAAAATTATTGAAAACGCGGCAACGCAAAAAAAACGCGCGTTTTTCGATGCGTTTGCGTTTGCGTTTTGCGTTCTGCATTTTTAATCGCAATCGCATGCGATTTCCTATACTTATTGAAGAAATCGCAAGCGCAAACGCAAAAAAATCGCACATGAAATCGCATGCGATTGCGTTTGCGTTTGCGTTTCAGTGTGGCCTAGCCCTTAGGGCTAGGTCACACTATCATATTTTAATGTGTGACCTGATCGTGCATTACAAATTGCATGCTAGTGTTGGCCTGACCACACTAGGTGCGCTGTGATCTACTTTACAGAGCACATGTGATCACCATATTTTTGCGGATCACAGCGCAAGCAGACTGTGACGCGTGGGAAAACGTGTGTGCTTTTCTTCTATGGTTCAGCCAGGGCCGCACATTCACTCCATTAGGGGTAGGATTTCAGTGAACTAAGAAGTTCACTAAAGTGAACATTTAATGCATTGATTGAAGAACGGGAGGTAAAAGAGCTTCCGTTCTTCAATAAATTTTACAGGAGTCATTAACAAGGAGTAAGAAATTTACCATTTGTGCAATCCACTGCCAGCTGCACTGCGGTCCATAGCTTCTTTACCTCCCTTTCTTCAATGAATGTATTTTGAATATACCAGGGGAGATACCGTTTAAGCAATAGCTCACTTTTTCAGTGAACTATTCCTTTAAGATTGAACAAGTGTATACACATAAGCACTAACAATTTTCAGTTGTTGGGTAAAACATATGGGGATCTTTAAAACCTTACAGTTGGCAAGGCTTCATACATCTAGCTTGGTTACACCATCTCACTAGCACATGCGTTTGCGCTTGCATTTTTTTCATATCATTGAAAACGCGGCAACGCACTGAAAACGTGCCTTTTCTGGTGCATTGCACTTGCAATTTGCGTTGCGCATTTTAAATCTCAATTGCATGCGTTTTTCAATAGTTAATGAAAAAAACGCATGCGCAAACGCAACGAAAGTGCAAATTAAATCACATTCGATTGCGTTGCAGTGTGGCCGTGCCCTTACAGTTAAATTTCTCCTCACAACCTACATAATACAAATCTATATATAAGTTATCCCCCATTTCTGCACTAATACTTTAATTTTTATGGATATGTTTGAGATTATTGACTATTAAACCCCCACATTACCACACAGGAGTATGAGATCCAAAACAGTGACCAATTCCCTTAACATTACCACACAGGAGTTTGAGATCCAAAACAGTGACCAATTAACTCCCACATTACAATACAGCAGTTTAAGGTCCAAAAGACAGACTATTTAAGGACCCAAACCCAATTTTTAGACTCCAGAATCTGAAAACAACTTCCCTAAAAACACCAATAAGTGATAAAATCCCACTTCAGTTAATTGTATTAAAGTAAATATAAGCCTGTTAAGAACTGGATGAAGTATCTGTGTGTATGTGCAGTGTCCTTGCTTTATCTGTCCTGTAAAAGGATTGGCTACAGATTACTAATAGGTGTGACCAACTGTAACAAGTTTCTGCAATAGCTAAGGACTGAGCATGTGCAGAACAAAATGGTCATTGACCAAACTGTTTGATACTAGAATGCTGTGAAGTAAAGCACAAACCATATGTTATTTAGGTAAATTTCCCAGCACCCGTATCAAAATGAGAGGTAAGACACAGATTATTGGTTTTATATTAAGGTGTTCTGCCATCTCGTTCAGTGTTGTTCTGTGGCTTTAGTTGTCCTTTAAGCCCCACAATAAAGTTAAAGGATAAGTATACTGAAAAAACAAATACAGTTTAAATGGTAGCTAAATCCCTAACTAACCTTCCCCCCCCCTTTTTTTTTTTAGGTCCCTTCAGAACCTACCTGAGCCCATGGAAAATGCTGGCCATCTTGGAAGATGAAAAAAGTCCGGTAAGCTCCGCCCCCTGAGAGCTGCTGGACCTCGTTTCTAGCTTGTATCTAAATCTTCAGTGCCAGTTAGGTCTGCGCATGCGCGTGCAGCGTGACGTTAGCGAACGAACGGCGCAGTGTGTGCGTGACGTCATCATGCCGCGCATGCTTTGCACACGCGCGGCGGGTGACGCACACATGCACGGACCTAACTGCCACTGAAGATTTAGACACAAGCTGGAAACGAGGTCCATCAACTCTTGGGGGCGGAGCTTACCGGACTTCTTTCATCTTCCAAGATGGCCAGCACTTTCCATGGGCTCAGGTAGGCTCTGAAGGGACCTAAAAAAAAAAGGGGGGGGGAAGGTTAGTTAGGGATTCAGCTACCATTTAATCTGTATTTGTTTTTTCAGTATACTTATCCTTTAAAAGTAAAAAAGGTAGGGTATGGGGATAACTTTTCATTATGGACTTTAACAGTTCTCTATTCCTCAGGTCAAGAAGTACTTTACTAGCTAACTAAGATGATAACCATAACAGCATCACTTAAACAAGTATTGAAATGGGCAACTGTAGTGTCAAGAGAGTCCCCCTTAAAAATACATTTAGCAATGAGGTTGGATACCTTACTCATAAGTCCCATGGTAAGCTGTCGAAAAGCTGCTGGTGCAGTGGCAGAAAGCCCATTGCTCCCCCCCTGCTAACTTTTATGGCTAACTCCCCCCCTGCTTACAGAGTTGTACATGCACATATAATTAGAGAAAAAGGCCTGGAGCCAGCAGGGGGGGCAAGTAATGAGCTGTCAGCAAAGTGCCTTTTTGTGACTCTTGTGACTAAGTAGGCTAAGTAGGGAGTAGCTTCTCCTATTTCCCTGCTAAATATATTTTTGGCTGCATACATTTGAAGGAGAGCAGTTTGGGCCCCATAGTTGTTGTTGAACTATTACATGGCTTTTGTTATGCTTCATGTTACCCAGTAAAAATAGCTGTGATAGTTGGTGTCATTGGTCTTGTACCTTGGTGTAGGGCTAAGGATTTTGGGATTTAGAGGAGTTATATTTTACAATGTTTACTATGTAACCTTTAAGGGCCAATACAATTATTATTCCAGTAAGGGGACTTCCTGAATTTAAAGGCATAGACTTTTTATTAGGGGGCCTTTGCAATAATTACCAGCATGTATTAACTTGCACCATTATTAACTTTCAGTTTATCTGAACATTAGCACTAGGATAAATTTCATGTCCTTTTAGACCTTGATCTGTTTGACTAAACTCCTTTGAGTTTTTAAAAGTTTTTCTGTCAGTACAGATAACAATTCTTAGTGTTCCACCATGATCTAGTAGCTTTCCTGTATTAGCCAATGATAAACAGCAATATTTATTATTAAAACAGCAATATGAACTAGAAAGGGAAAGTTTAAGTGTAAACTTTGAATGTGGCTTGAAAGACCGCATTGTGGAAGGGAATGTGTGTGTTTGTGCTGCAGATTTCAAAATTCAATAATGACAATGATGAGGACATTGTTGTTTTTTACAAACCCTTTAAATATGTCTGTCACGTGAATTAAAAGCAGGTCAGTTGATGTGTGTACGCATGTCAGGTAGGGGGATAAAATACTAACTTTTTTAATGATTGGTCAAAATGTGTTTTTTTTCTTTTTTACTACACTTACCCTTTAAATATGATTGCCACACTCAGTTGGTGTATGTACCTGTGTCAGGTTGAAAGTTAAAAAAAAAAAACTTTTTTGATTATTGATCAAATTTTATTTTTGACTATAGGTACCCTTTAAGTATGTCTGCCACAGAAATGGAAGAGTAGGTCAGTAGGTGTGTGTACCTGTCTCAGGTTGGGGGTTAAAAAAACAAACTTTTTTTGTGATTGATCACAATTAGTTTTTTTTTACTTTAGTTACCCTTTAAGTATGGCTGCCACAGTAATGGAAGGGTAGGTCAGTAGTATGTACCTGGGTAAGGTTGGGGATTAAAAAAAAAACTTTGTTGATGATTAGTCAAAAAATTTTTTTGACTATAGTTACCATTTAAATATGGCTGCCATGAAAATGGAAGGTTAGGTGAGTAGGCGTGTGTACCTGAATCAAGTTGGAAGTTAAAAAACAATTTTTTTTTTGATGATTGGTCAAAACAATTGTTTTGACTTTAGTTACACTTTAGGTAGAGCTGCAACTGTAATGGAGGGGTAGGTCAGTAGGTGTATGTACCTGTGTCACATGGGGGTTAAAAAAAAAACAACTTTTTTGATAATTGTGAAGGTTCTCATTCATCCAGGTCATGGTATATCTGTTGTATTCAATTAGATCAACTGGACTTGAAATGTAGTTCTTGAAGACGTTTCGCTAGTCATCCGACTGGCTTTCTCAATTCAGAATGACTTGTACAAGAATCTGTGGCAATTATGTACCCTGGAAAATCCCAATTAGCATATCACAGCCAGGTGTTAAGGGTGTGATTGGATAGTGGCTAAGAGGTGTTATAGGAACGCCCAGAGTAAGGTGTTAAAAAAGTCCAGTTGATCTAATTGAATACAACAGATATTTTTGATAATTGGTAAAAATTCTTTTTTTGACTTTGTTACCCTTTAAGTATGCCTGCCACATTAATGGATAAGTAGATCAGTAGATGTATGTACCTGTGCCATGTGGGGTTAAAAAAAACAAACTTTTTGATTATTGATCAAAATTATTTTTTGACTTAGGTACCTTTAAGTATGGCTGCCACAGTAAATCAGTAGGTGTGTGTACCTGGGTCTGGTTGAGGGGGTATGTCTTTTTTTGTGTTTACAACCATAAAACTAACTTTTATTGAGGATATATCAAAATTAGTTTTTTTAACTATATTTACCCTTTAAGTATTGCTGCCACAGGTCAGTAGGTGTGTGTACCCATATAAGTTTGGGGGTATGTGTTTTTGCATGTATGACTATATAACTAACTTTCATTGATGATTGATCAAAATTAGTTTTTTGACTATAGGTACCCTTTAAGTATGGCTTCCATGGAAATGGAAAGGTAGGTCAGGTGGGTGTACCTGTGTCTGTGTGGTGGGTTGGGGGTATCACCGTTTGTATTTATAACCATGAAACAAACTGTTTTGAAATATCCACATTTGAGGATTGTTACCATTATAGTCTATGGGGAAAAATGTCCCGAAATTCGCTGATGCCGCTTCTGCAGATTCCTTAGCCAGAAGATAGCACACTTCTTCTATATGCCCCGCATGTCTGTACCAAATTTCATTTCTTTAGCTTAAAAACTGTGGGAGGAGATACAGTCCAAAAAAGCAGAAGAATAAAACGGAAGAAGAAGAAGAAATAGAAAGCACAGGAATTTAGCTTTTTCAAGCTAAATTAATAAGAAACAGCTGCATAAAGAAGATAAAGGAGAATTTAATACAAATTGCACAAATGTTACTTTATTACTGTTGTTACAGAATGACTAATGACTAATTAGATAACTCATTACAAGTTAAAAGGGTAACTGTAATCTCCAAAAAGTTAATCTAAAATAAAAGCCTGCACCTTATGTATGTATATATATTTGTTTATATAGCACAACTTGGGGACACTGCATTGTACAATATTACAATACAAAAAGTTGTACAAGGGGGACAACAAATATTAATTAATAATTATGTAAATAATTAAGTAAGCAAGTGCTTGAACCATGAATATGAATGTAACTAAAAGGCTTTTTTTTTAGTGAAAGATTATCTTGATTTTAAAAAGTTAATTATACTCACCTCCCCCGTTCCTCTTCCTCTTTCCATGCATAGTACCCAGTGCCAACGGATTGAGAGAGGTGGTACTGTATGTACAAAATTTAGAGGGGAAAGTTTTGATGGCAGTTGCTCCTTTTACTGACATTCTCAGTGTGTATCTCAATAACCAGATGGAATATGTATCATGATATATTTGATTTATGTAAACATGGGCAATATACAGAGATAAAGTAGGTTTCAGCCTTTACTTCTCCTCTAAAGCATGCCATACACTACAACATGGCTGTGCAATGGTGCAGCCAATTAAGTTAATTACAATCGAAAGTCAATTAAAAGTGCTAATCAAATTGCACTACCATGTGCCATTTAGTGAAATCAATTTTAAATCAGTTTTAAAATTATCTGATCGATCCGATCAGCTTTCATTTGATACAGAGATGGATTAAGATCATATGGGGTCCTAGGCAGGGCCATCATTTAGGGCCCCCTTTTTGCTACAGATATTGTATAGACTGTAATGTTTTTACTGCTTCTGAAGCTGGGCCCCCAGATGTTTCCTGGGCCCTAGGCAGTCGCCTAGGGTTGTCTTGTGGATAATCCTGCTCTGATTTGATAGGCTGCATGATATTGTCTGGCAGTTTATCAAATGTATTTGTCCAATCTTTGAAACCCTCTGTAAATAATTGATCTGTGTATTTCTTTAGCCCCAAGAAAGATGAGATTTCATAGCAACTCAGAAGACCAGAAGTCTTTTTCTTTTCAAGGCTTATTTGCGAATTTAGCAAAGGAGCTGAGAAATATGACACAAACCCAATTGAATTGGAATTTTTCGATTTTCAGTTGTAAATTTCTATAGCCTTTTTTAAATTTTTAATAGGAATTTTCAGTTTTTCGTATGGAATTTTTGATTTTCTGAATGGATTTTTCATTTTTATAAATTTAAAATTTTTCAGAGAAAAGTTCTGAATTTCCAAAATTTCTAAAAAATCTGTCTGATCAGCGAATTTTTCAAAACCGACAGTTCTGAATCAAAACCCGGTTCTTTCGAAACAGGGATTTATCACTTTTCATCATTAGGTGAATTTAGTTTGTGTTTGGACATTTCACATTTGTTTACAAAACTCAAAGTAAAAGATTTCGATAACATTTTTGTTTAGTTTAGATGTTCACATTAGGCTTTGTATTCTGACTGCCAAACACTGTGGAAAACAAACGCCCAGAAAAGCCCTCTTGTTGGTAAGGTCAGAAATGTCTGTTACTTTTTAACTACAAGAAAATCAAAGAGAAGTGAACACATTATAGTAGTAAAAAAAGAAGATGGAAAACACAACAGGCTTATTTAATATTAGGTGCAAAATTTAGCCTGAATTATAAATCTGTAGCAACTAATCACGTTATCAAATGTTTTCTAACTGATATTAGACCAATAAAAAAATAACATCTGTTTAGATGCTGCAAATGTTTGCACCCACTAAAGGTCCATCACCCAAAAAATTATTCTACATAAAGCACCCCAAACCCTTAAACTATAATACTAACAGTGTCTTTTAGTGCTATAAAGAGGTATTCACGGAAATAGAGGAGCTCCAATGAGTGCAGCAACCCATCGTTCATCATAGCCATGACTGACAGGTCTACCCAGAAGAGCAAGGAGATCCTGTGCTGTGGCGTGAATAATACAGAGTGCTTATAGAAGCACGCTAAATTCTGAATATTACAGTTTTAGGGGGGAATTTGTATATATATAAGAAATTTCATTTTGGGGGTGTGCTTGCTCTTTAAAATAAGCCAGAAAGTTTTAAAAATAGATTTTATATCTCTGTTTTTTTATACATGGTTGCATAGTAACATAGTAGGAAATCCATCTAGTCCAACCTTTATACCCTATTTATTAAACCTACCTAACGATTGATTCAAAAACCTAAAAAGGGGGGGGAAATCCTTCCTGGCTTATTGAATTGCAATAAGAAAGGCTCCCTGGAGGATTCCTGAATGGGTTACAACCAAACAAGCCTAGAAGGAAATTCATTACCAAATACATGTATATATTATATTATATATGGATTATATAATAATATTATATATGTTCTCCTCTTGTCATGATTATTATCACAGTTATTCAATTTAGATATCACCTTTACTTTTGTTATAAAGTATATTAATTTGTATACTGTTTTACTGAGAAATCCACATTTGTCTTACATTATCATTAGTGTCTGTCAAATTTAGAGCTGTGACACTAATGGCAGATCTGATGGAATTAGATACTGTAAATATTATCAATCTTTACATTTCCACCTTCATTTACTACAGTATAGGAAGCTAACATCGAATCATGTATGGGCACGTTGAATGATTGTTCTGTATAAAGAATATATGTAACCATCGCTCCTGTGTATATATATAATATATATATATATATATATATATACATATCCTCCATTCGTGTCCAGCACTCACGCTCCAAATGCCCCGGTGCTTCACTTGGAAACAATTACTACAATCAATAGATGAAGCACTCATGGGTCTTTTTTCTCGATAAGTGTTTATTAGTGCATCAACGCATTTCGGCTATAGTGCTAGCCGTCCTCAGGATGTGACAACACATGTGGCAAGTGCAAACTTAATAACTTCCCCAATGCTGCTACCTTTAGATACAGATTCCACTCCTTTTTTCAGATTTTAAATCTGTGCAGTAGATTCTGAGAAATCATCATTTTAATCACAGCATTTACAGGGAAAGACCTGTCCCTCCAGAAGCAAAAATTATAATATGTAACCCATGCTTGACCTCTTTGCCTGCCTGCCTGCCAGTACACTTTCTGCAATATTTAAGAGAATCAGCAGAGGAAAGACAGCAGGGGGAAGGGTGGGGGAGATGTGTAAGCAGAGCAGGGTCTTTGGTGAGGCTGTGCAGAACACATAAGTGTCACAGACACTAAAAGAAGGCAGTGAGTATGGGAGGATGGGGGAATTAGGAGTACTCACTAAACATTAATAATTTAATGACAAAGCAAGCACAGATAAATATGTTAGTACCATCATTTTACTTGTCTCAAATTGTAGGTTTAGAAAATGTAAAGTTGTTTCAGTGAGTACAGTGATCCTTTGAACACATGAATAATAAAAACCCGTCACTTTAAGGAAAAAGGACACACTTTAGCCACTTTGAAGTGGATGGCCATCGATAAAAATAGTTGGAGTCCAGAATGCCTCCGAAAGAGGTAGACTTTTGCTTCAGTGTGAACTGGATTAAAAAATTGGGTACCCTTGCCCCCAGGGGCCTTAATGAGCAGATCTCCCTGTCTTGCTTTTTGTGAGCGACTGTGGGACTGACAGAACATGACCGAACTGTTTTTTACTTGTTCTTCTCCCGTCAAAAAAATATATTAAAGGCCCAGTGGTATAGATATCCACACCATTCCCTAAGAGCCCCCCAATATTTGATGTCTAGAATTACTATAATCATATGAGGTATAACATTTGATAGGAACCTTGGCTAGTCACTGTCTATTGTATGTTAAAAATGGGTCTGGCATGTTCTCAGTTTAACTATGATTCTTCCTTTCCCCTTTCAGACTAGGTCAGTGATTTAATTTTAGCATATGAATGTAAAATTATTTTGTGTATAACATTCAGTCTAAGTCAACTTTTATTGAGGGTAAACACGATGCAGGATTCAAGTATAACTATGTTTTTGATACTGTTCCTAGGCATATTGCAAGTGTGTATAGTTCATTTCACCAGCCTTTTGAAGTAATTATGTAACTTTGGTTTTTAAGACACATTGTTATTTGCACATAGGTTTTTATTATTCATGTGTTTAAATTAAGTATCTTTTTTTTAAAATGGTATAATGTCTAAATGATGCACGCATAGCACTTTAAAAGTAGCACTTTAATAATAACAAAATTTCACCATATGTATATGATATGCACAGTTGTTTGGTTTGGATCAGCATCGCTAGGGTAAACGCTTACAGGGTGGAGTACCGTGTACCGTGTATATGTATGTATATGTATATACAACCACCACCAGGGTTTCTCAATGACCCCTCTTGCAGCTAAATTAGCAATGTATCAGTGTATGTAACAATCTCAGTATCAGTCTATGTAGCAAGTGGAAAAGCAGACTGCACTGAGCAAGCAGAAATAGGATCCGGGTATCAGTAATCCTTCCCTTCATATGCCACTGACTGTGCTGCCCATTTTGATAATCTATCTAGGTCTGCTTGCAGCAATTGCACATTATTTGAGGTTTTCAAAGCTCTGCATAGTTTTGTGTCTTTAGCAAACAGAGACCTTGCTCTCAATGCCCACTAAGTCATTTATAAACAGATTAAATAGCAGTGGCCCCAGTACAGAACCCTTAGGCACTCACCTTAAGTCTACATAGATGTAGCTCCATTAACCACCACTCTCTGTTTGCGATCCAATGACCAATTCTCTATCTATGTACAAATGTTTTTTTCTAGGCCAACAGTCCTCAGTTTATACATTAGTCACCTACATGGCACAGTATCAAAAGCTTTGACACCCGTGATCGAATGCATATGAACCTTAAGAACTCTTAAGATCCGAGGATGTATTTCATCAGGTCTTACTTCCCATTTTTTACCCTGAGCATTAAAGGGTCACTATACTCACACAAACAACTTTACATTATCTGAAATTACAATTTAAGAGAAGAAAAATGGAACTTGTATTGTCTGCTTATAAGTTCTGCACAGCTGCACCCTGGGCACTGTTCTTCTTACACACACACCCTCCGTCACCCCTTCACTGTTTTCTCTGCTGATTTTCTTAATTGTTGCACAAACTGTGCTGCAGGCAGCCAAATATTTCTATGCTCCCATTGCCTCCCTAGTGTAGCACTTGGTTGCTGAAATATTTCTGAAACAACTACCCTGGAGGTCCTTACTTTTAACTTACACATGACACAAAGGTTCCTCCAAGATCTCATACATGTGGCAGCAGGGGTGTAACTACCATTGTAGCAGACCCTGATTGCAGGGGGGTTATTGCATACACACGATAAACTGTTTAAAAACCACTACATCTAATAAAGTGCTGAATATTTCAGTTGGAGTTGGGGATAGATGATGTTACCATTTTCTTTAGGACGGAGTTGCCCTTTAAATTACAGTCCAGCTAGTATGAGAATTTGTATAGTGTGTGAGAATGTCTCCTTATAATTAGTCAGTGAAGCACTGAGTGAAATGGAGATAACCTGCTCATATGTGTGACACACACACACACACACACATATATATTTATATATACTGTATATAAACACTTGTAAAAAGCTTTCAGCGGTACCAGTCTTTAGTCTGTTGTGCAAGCTTTTTAACAAATAACTGAATGGCAAACAAATACAAATTTAACCAAATGTACTCACCTTTTGCAATGAACTGAAACTTTTTATATTGACTGATAAATTGCACATTACTTGGCACATACCCAATTAAATAGCAAACTTGTAATAATGTCAAAGTTCCATTGTTAAATGCGCCTAGCCAATTAAATGTTGATCTTGCTGGTCAATAAAAGTCACGCATCACAATTACAAAATTACTTACCATGCGTCAGTTAAGCAGTGGTTATCGCCATTTATTGTGCTGATCTGTACAGTTATATTGTATATTGCTGGCAGAAAATTGTATACTGCTAGCAACGCATTTCAAAAACTTCCCATTTTTTTCTTACTGTGCTATAAATAGAGCTGATGCAATAAGAGGGGCAAGTGTTTGCCCTTAAAGGGACACCACTGAAAAAAATTACTTTGTCTGATCTTAATCTATATTTGAATACATGTAAATAGCACTCTGATTTGCGTGTGTTGCTGCATGCCTTCAATCCAGCACACATTTTGTTTAGGAGCAGTATCGCTCCTCCCTTTTTTAACCACTCACACTTCCATCCGACCTGACTTTTTTCCCACAAACCAATTGTCAAGCCTGCACACAAGCATACAGCATTCCAACTGTCAAAACTCTGTCACCATTCCAGCTACAGTAAAACTACTCACAAAAGAATAGTTTTTGAGAGAAAGGAACTTGATTGACTGCTGAAATATAAGCAGTTTTAGATTGGATATCTAAAGAAATAGGGGGAAAATCAACAAATGATGGTTGGGAAGAATTATAGTTTCCAGTTATGGTCAATTTAAAATAACCTATTTTTCGGTATAGATGCCCTTTAATATCAAATTGCAGCAACCAATCAAATATTAGCTTATAACTGGCTTAATGCAGTTAAATAACATCTGATTGGTTGTTGCAGATTATTTGCAGGATTATCCTTGTGCACCTTTTATTGCATCGGCCCCACTTCTCTACAAATGCAGGACTTAAGCATGTGCTAGAAGTCTAATTTGGATAGAATTTTATAATGTGTGGTGTGCTGGCAAGAATTCATTGAAAAGTGTTGGAAATATAAAAATATATAATATAAATATAAACCCCACCCCCATGTTCTGGAGTTGTGTACATTGATTACAGCCACACTTCAAAAGAAGAGAGATCAAGTAAAACTAATTTGTTAATGTAAAATAAACAAATGTAAAATGTACAAATGTCCAGTTGCCTAGACATTCTAGCAGTAGAGGGAATAGGTTTTGGAATTTGTGGGTGGTTGTTCCTTCTCTAAAAAACACAAAGGGAGGGATTTGGAGATTAGGTCCAAGGGTTCTGTTTAGCAAATATCAGATAGAAAAAAAAACTTGATTCCTGTGACACCAGGAGACGGATACACCAAAGGTTTATACAGTGAACTGGAAAAGGTATGAAGGCTTATTCACCATAAATTAATGCGAATGAATATTTTTAGTCATTTTTTTTAGAATCTAGACTGCCACAGAACACTATACCAATAGCTGTACTTTCTACAAATTTGAAATGATTTATGTATTGTCGGCTAACAAGAGTGACTGTTCCATTTTGTGACTATAAAGTATCTAGGTATTAAATACAAGAAACATTGGGAAAATGTATTTTTGATTTACTGACTTAATGTGCAAGTTCACCTCCAAATAAAAACAAGAATATTGCTAATTCCCCCCCAAACCTTCTAATGCAATACTTACAATGCTGTGAGCCTCCTCATGTCCATGGAGCGTGGGGAGCAGAACATCAAGGAAAATATCTTGTTACAGGTTCAGCACACAGTATCACTGAATGGGGGGGGGGGGGGATTTAGTAATATGTTCATTTTCATTTGCCCTTTAAAATATTTCCGCCCTTAGAAATAACTGGTAAAAATTTCCTTCCTCTCATTTTTGTTTGTAATCTGAGCAATCGATAGGTAAGATTATCTATAAGTGGTAGCAGCTGCAATAGCTGTCTGTCTTCAGGCCTTCTCTCCATCATGTGCAAAGATAGGAGGGGCTGTTGGTCGTTGAGCAGATTTTTAGACTTGCCACCTGGACAGTATTTTATCAGCCTGACCAGTGACATAACTAGAAATCACTGGGCCCCCCTGCAAAACTATGATGGGGCCCTTACCTGTGCTTTATACACAGTCGTTTTCTGGGAGGAGGCTATATCTGTCCTATCTGCTCCCCTGGTTGTTACGCCCTTGAGCCTGACCAGTATTTTACTGCTCCTGTCCCAGGCCACCACTGACCCCAACCATCCCCGGTGTGTTTTTTTTTTGCTTGTAAAACACATCATTATATTTTAGATAGGTGATATTCAGGCATATGTTCAGTAGAGAACACACCTATTCTGGGTTAAGTTCTGTTCTGCTGGCATGGGTGTTGTCTTGGCACAGTTCTTTTCTCAACATTTCAACAGCCTCCTTGGTGGGTATACAGGTGAAGAGAGATGTCACATCATAGGACACCATAATTTCTTCTGCACAGACTACTACATCTTGAATCTTGTTAGTGAAATCCTGGGAGTTCTGGATGTGATGCTTAGAATTTCCAACCAAGGGGCCTAGGATGTTGGTTAGGTATTTTGCCACCTTGTATGTTATAGTTGATGCTGCTAACTATTGGTTTTAGTGGGGCCCCTTCCTTGTGTATCTTTGGGAGTCCACATGTACATGAATATGCCTCACCAGGGTAGAGGTGATGATAGCATTTGTCTGCCATGGTCAATGTTTTACGTCTTACCCTGGGCAGTTTTGATAACACCTTGCTACAATGCAATCAAAAACTTGCATTCAGGATTCCAATCATATTTTTGTACAAGTCATTCTTAATTGTGAAATAAAGTTGGATGACTAGCGAAACATCTTCAGGAACTAAACTTCAAGTCCACTCCAAAAATAATGTTCCAGGGCTGGATTTCTAACCAGGAACGTGAGGCCCGGAAAAATAAAAGAAGTGTGTTCTTGCTGCTTGTTTCCATCTTCCTTCTCTTGTTCTGTTTTTTTCTTTTAATAAAGCACACAGTGCTTTTTACTTGCACTGTGCTCTATAAAGATAGGGGGAATCTCAAACTGGTAAAGCAGCATGCATCTGATTAGTCCACATAACAGTGATGTCATACTGTGCTTGTACCTTGCTGGAACCCTGAAAGATGCCTCTACGGCACGCTCGCTTTCTCACTTTGCCTAGTAGTTGCCTTGGATTAATTAATTAATTAGTTTTAATTAGTCCCTCCTGAGGTTTTTCCTTCCTGGAACTTGTATACTTTTTCATGGAAGCAGCTGCCTTTGATGCAGCAGCATGCAGTTTAAAAAGAAAAAAAGGTAGTCTAACAAAAAACGGCATGCTGTTGCATCACAGGAAGTTATTTCTATAAAAAAAAGGAGATGAATGAGGGGTGTTAGGGAGACTGTCTGAGATTCCCCCCCCACACACACACACACATTACTCTTCATTGCCATTTCGCCCATGTCTGGTAATGCATGTTGCTCGTAGTTGGTGTGACTAGTAGTGGATGGGGTTCAAGGCGGCAAACAACTTGTGCCTAGAGGCTCCTGACACATAAATCCAGCACTGTAGTGATCAAATGTGCTCCAATAAGTTGTGCTTGATTTCCACTGAATAGCACTAAAATGGAGGCTTGCAGCATTTCATTAATGGAGTTTGACCTCAAGAAACACAGTGAAGAAATCATCACCTGTCATTTTCCAATAGCGATATCAGTATGTTTAGCAAAGGACTATTTTTTTTTAAAAATGGCATATCTACCTGCTTTCTTCTTTAAATATTTGCCAAGACAGGCCACAAAAGATACACTGTACATAAGCACTCACAGTATACCTTTTTAAATATTTAAACCACAGAACACTGAAAACACACAGGGCTCCATTGCATATAACATATACTTTTTATTACGATGCACTCAATAAAGCAACAGACCATAGATGCAATACCTTACGAAACCTTATCACCTACAAAACATAAATACAGGTTAAAAACATAAATAGCAGGTAGAACTCCCTGGTTGTAGACCAATCCGGATGATTATATTCAACAATGTCAATACATGGTAAGTGTATCCAAAAAAACAGCTCATATTCTATCCAAATGTACATCTATTGTTATTGAGGTGAAGGGGCAATAAATCACACTGCTCAACTCGCCTTCTGTGTATATGCATGCCGAACTCCAACATTGATAAGTACAGCTGTAATTGCATTTATGGTCCCCTTTCTATGTTTGAATAATCTTTTTTGTTTATATTTTTACAAAATCTCATTAAAGTGGAAAATTTTATGAAGAGCTGCATCCTAAATTCTGCAAGTATGTATGAAAGAATGGCTCTGTTGCACGTAGCTGAATGTATGCAGATTCCAAAAATATACAATTCTTGGGGTTGTTTTCAAAGTAAGGGGGGGGGTAGTCTAAAATAATTCAAGAATGCTCTCGAAGTTATGGATTAGCTCCCTTTTAAAGGGGAACTGTGGCCCAAAAATATCTTTAGGTAAATTGATAGGAATTGCTCCCCTGAGAATTTTTGCAATTTATTTCCATTGTTTATTTTGCATAGTTTTGAAGATATTTACATTTTTATGTGTGATATGGCAGCAGCATCACCAGGTCCCCTGCACTTCCTGCTTCCTGCTCTGAAACTGTCAGTCAATCTGTCCTGTGTCTCCTCCTCCCCTTTGCAGCCCCCCATGTCCCTCCCACTCATGGACCCCATGGTCCCACCAGTTGCAGGCCTCCAATGGCCCATTATCTTACAGCCCCGTGTGGCCCCGCCCACTCGCGGGTGCAGTGGGTTTCTCAGACCACCCCTACAGAAAACTCTGTGCAATCAGCCTTTTCAGGCAGAGTGAGAACTGCCTGAAAAGGCTGTTTTCACACAGTGAAAGAGAAGGGCTGTAGATTCCCTTACCTTCTCTGTCAGGACTTCACACAGCAGAGAGGAGGAGGGATTTCCTGTCTCCCTCACACACTGAGGGAGTCTGAGGCTGTGCCTGCCGGCGGCACTGTGCAGGAGAAGCCTCAGGAATGTCACATGTCAGTCTCCCACCCATTAACTTTCTGGTCAGTCATTTCTGTATATCTTGGGCTGTGGAGCATGTAGAGAGGTGGTTGATGGCTCGTTTTTAAGGTAGGAAACTGGCCTTTCATTTATAACCAAATTTATAACTGTGGTCTCCAAACATAACATGTTTGGAGACCACAGTTCCCCTTTAAGCTATTTGCTGGCCATATCTATGTGTGCAATAATGCAATTAGAGTACCATTTTATTCAGGACATGTATCAGATCGATATTTAGTGGGAAATTTTATTTGTACTGCAGGTTATGTGAGAGCCTGAACCATCTTTGCTGCTTGTTTCAGACAATCTGCTAAAATTGGACTTTTCTAATATACAGCCATACAATTCAAGAACAAGGGGCCCTCAAATATCAGCCCTGCCCAGGGAATCTTAATTCATCTTTGTTGGTGACTTCTAATATCCTAATAATTTATAATAGAGGGTGCGTAATTTGTATTATTATCAAATGAGTGATAGTTAAAGTTCCTTTGAAGGAGTTACTGTTTTGCTATTTGTCTCAGGCAGCAAATGGGCTATATTCCCACATTCTGTGAGACTGTCTGGGACTTTAATTCTCTCCCTTCTCCCTACATCAGGCAGGATCTCCCATTGTTTGCAGGAAAGGCCTGATTGTTATTTTGGCCCGATTGGCTGCCTCAACAGAAATCAGGTTGAAAAATATCGGACACTGCAGTAAATTTTGTAGATCATGTGATTTTCAATAGACCGCATGAACAGTTGCACTGAAGTTTCGGCTGTGGTCCATTGACGGGTGACTGATGATATTTCTGTCTGGCTACCGGTTGATAGTGTCAATGATCACTTCAAAATATATATATAATAAAAGGGACTGGATGAGCTCTAAAACTAAAATTGCAAGTTACTGGTATTGATACATACAGTTGATCCAGGGATTCCCCCCCCCCCTTCATACTGTTTGTTTTGGGGTTTAGTTTGCCTTCCTCTTGTTCAAGTCTTAGGCAGGAATTGTGGGTATTGCTGGACTGGGTGGACATGTGTCTTTTTACAACCTAGATTCTTGGCACAAATGTCTTTAAAGTAGATACATATGCAATACCATTGTTTTGTAACACATTTCTCCAATCCAATGAAATACTACAATGTCTTTAGTAAAATGAGGAGAGACTGTACCCAAAATAAAGTAAAGCAACACACACAACTTTTGATCTAACAACCTGTGTATGAGTAAAAATTATTTATAACAAAAGCAATGAAAACATTTTGCATGCAAATCAACAATTGATTTAAGCTCAGCACCCTTCAAATTTTTTGGATCTTTCCCCCGATGAATTTTGCAGTAGATCTTTAAAGGGTAAGTAAAGTCTCCAGACAACTTTGCCCCAATAGAAAGGGCACATTTACAAAGATCCAAAAAGCTGTGTCTCACCTCTCCCTTTAGCTAGAGACAACTAAATAATGAATATATATACATTTTGCCAATAAAGTCACTCGCAGACACTAAAGCTGCGTAGTGTTCCCTTCTTATATATTCCTTATTTAGTTGTCTCTAGCTGCTGGGAACAGAGTAGAAGAGGGTGGAACACATGGAAATACAGTACCACTAGATGGTGTGCCATATAAATACTGTGTCACCCCTCCCTTTGCTGTGGATGCTGGGGGATTCATGAAATGAACCCATGAGTACTAGTGGTTAGCTCCCATAATCCACCTTAGCTGGATTAAGGCTGCAGCCTTGCTTCCTGAAATCCGACAGCTCTGAGATCATCCCTCGCTCTGCATAGAGACAGTGAATCCTGGGGTCAGGGAACATGCCTCTTTGAAGCCAACATGGGCTAGGAGTTGTATTGGCAACAACATGGAAGCCTTCTTTGTTAAATAATCTATTACTTACATCTACTAAATGCAACTTACTAGAGAAGAATCTTAGAATGTATAGGTGTTCTGGAGAGAAAAGCTTTCACATTATGATTTAAAAAATGTAAGTTTAGTTCTCCTTTAATATTTTACTTGCAACAGTGGGGACTTTTAAGTTATTAGTTCCAGTGTAGTTTAAGAATTGTTTTTATTTTTTTCTTTTGACAGTTTGAGATGCAAGTCTCATATTTTATGGTAAGCACCCTTATGGGGATGCTGTCTCTGTCCTCGTCTTCTGAGCTGTCTAATTCATCGATTTGTAAACCTGCTCCAAATTGGAGAATAGAGGATCAAGAGCCCATGGCAGGGGCACTTGGCAATGTGACAGTGGTGGCTCTGCTTCAAGCTAGCTGTGGTTTTTGCCTTGTTCAAGCTGCCAAGTAAGTAGGAAGAATTCCTGGTTCTATAAAATAATTTATTGTATACATAGCAATGACATTATGTTGAACAGGGCAGGATTAATACAGGCAAATTAATGCATCTCCAATCCTTTTCTACAGGTAGTACAGACCCACTGTAGCCTACTCATGTCTATCCCAGATTTAACTTTAAGCTGGTGTTTAAGAAATCACACAGGAGACCAGTAACCGTAATATTGAATCACTTGCAGTGTGGTGACTACCCAGGATTTCTATTGCAAAACCTGTGCAGCCATATTACTTTCCTTAAACCATACTTTAGGGTGGGAGTAGGAGCAATGTGACTCTCAGTATTGTCCCGTAACAGTATATGGTCAGGTAATGAGAAAATCCCTTTAGAATTTGTCTAGATTTATGTCTGTGTATGGACAGCACCTTAATGGATACAGGTAGAGCACCCCCATAAAACATACAATTGGAATACTCACACACCGAGAGCTGCTGTTACATAGAGATATCTTTCTGATCTCAGTGAGCATGAGCTACTGCTTTCTGGGCTTTGCCTTTTGCAGTGTTCAGTAGAGGAGATGGGGAGCAGCATGGTTCAAGGAGAGATATCTCTGTAAAACAGCAGTTTTTGGCTGTGTAACTATCCTGTTTTTGTTTTGGGGGTGCTCTATACGCTATATTTAATTTTGGGGGTGGGTATTCCAGGAAGATGATGTAAAATAAAGAAGAATTAAGTTAACTGCGCAACTGTTAATTAAATAAATAAACTGGTTTTTTTTCCAGCATGGGACCTCTACGTGACAAGTTATTACTTTTGGGTCTGACAGATATAAATTACATGATAGTGAATGACCAAAGTTTATACTCAATGCTTATGTTCCCTGAACTGAAACTCAGAGCCCCAAAAGGAATACCTGTGTATGAACAAACTCCTGGCCAGCCAGATGTTTGGAACATACTAGATGGAGATAAGGATGATTTCCTTATATATGACAGGTAAGTTGAACCCAGACAGGTGCCTATATATGGAATATTTTATTGTGGAAATGTAAGATAAGACGCTTTTCCCGGAATAGACAAGTTCTATATTAAATGGTTAATTTAATGGTTGGCACTTTTAAAAACCTAGGCCTAGGTTTAAACTCACTTGTCTTTCTAAGCTTGGTGCTATAAAGGAAGCTGAATGAATGTCATTGTTTCTTGTGTATGTGTGTCCCTTAGTGAACAATGCTACTTTGTATACACAGGATGTACACAGGTATACACATTATTCTATTCAGCAGCTCCTGGTCTGTAGGACAGAAATAAATAAGAACGTTTTGCTTCCATTTTTGTACTGATACAAAACAGAGGTGGTGTTTTTAAAGTAACCCTTTGTAATCTTTAAAGGGAATCTAGTTCTATTGAAGAACGGGAGGTAAGGAGCTGTGCCTTACCTTCCGTTCTTCAATAGACCAGGAGCCAGGAGAGAAGGTAAAACTTGCTCGCTCGCTCCCCGGTGCTTAGCCTGACAGGTCCCGCGGACCTTGTCATCTATGCGCATGCGCATCTATGCGCATAGAAGACAAGGTCCGTCGGGACCTGTCAGACTACACACCGGGGGAGCGAGCGAGCGTGTAAGTTTCTTACCTTCTCTCCTGGCTCCTGTTTGTTCTATTGAAGAACGAATGTAAGGCACAGCTCCTTTACCTCCCGTTCTTCAATAGAACTGGATTCCAAAATGTTAAAAATACGAGTGGAGAACCCTTTAATAAAATCTTTTTTTCCATATATATAATATATATACAGGTGGCGGCCGCCTAACATTTCATATCCGGCTCCCTCTCAGCTTTCTTCTTATTTTCCACATGTGGAGGCTGCCATCCGATTCACCTACAATGAAAGCATCTGTGGAAACTGCAGCTTTGATTCCACAGCACCCGGATAACAATGGTAACATTACAGTACAGCCAGTACTCTTTGTAGCCTCGGTTTAAATAAATACAGGAATGATTATGCAGTGTTAATAGGAAATTACCAGTTCTGTACATTTATTGCAGGTCTTTCATCCAGCAAATCCAAGTTAGACCAGTTCAGCCACATTTTACACTACAGCAGGATATTAGGCTGGGTACACACCAGCAGTATTCATGGCACTTTTGGTCGGTCGGTCGGCTGAAAATATCTGCTGGTGTGGGCAGATATTTCCTTCATTCGTTCATCTGGTCAGATGTTGTCGGTAAATCCCGATCGATCATGCGGTTCCCTATGGGACCACACGATCGATAGTTCGCACTTTCGGACGTGGAGAATTTGCCCGATCGATGGACATTTGTCCCGGCCGAGCGCTTGCTCTCTGGACAAATAGACCCTTCATGTGAACCCGCCTTACTTAATCACCAGAAATGGCTGTACCACATTTCATTGTGTATTTGACAGCTATGTAATGCAAAAAATGTTTATATTAGATTCAAGGCCAGATTTATACATCTCTTAACTAACAAACAGGGTTATTCAATAAAAGTTCTTAAAGGGCATGTCCACCCCCAAAACTATAATCCCCCAACTACTGGCCCCACCATGTGTGTGTTTAATCCTTACCTCACATCCCAGCTCCATAGGGTTCTCCGGTAGTGCCCCCCCAAAGTCCCAAAAACTGCCCACCAGGAGGCTAGCAGTCCATATAGGACACTGCCTGCTTCCTGGCCTCAGGTACATTTTTGCCATGCGTACTGCAGCTCTCTCCCCCCCTCCCTCTCCCTCCCTCTCCCTCCCCTCCCACCCTCTCGGGATTCCCTCCCCCTAGCGTAAAATGCTTTATATAGAATATTCCCCAAGGGCTCCCAGCCCCAACCGCTAGATTTAATATTTAGAAATCTCCCCAAACTTTACTTACCTCTCCTCTTTCCTCCGGCGAAATGAGCTGCCGGCAGCCGCGTCCGTGATTGGCTGCCGCTCAGCCAATCACAGACGGGCTGCCGGTCCCGCCCCTCTGCTTGCATTTTCTAGCAAGCAAGGGCCGGGAGCGCGCGGAGGAAAGAGGGGAGGTAAGTAGAGTTTGGGGGCTTTTTAAAAAAATAAATTATGCGGTTGGGGCTGGAGCCCATGGGGAATACCATGTAAAAAAAAAAAAATTCGGGTGGACATGCTCTTTAATGCTAAAAATGGTGCTAACTTTGCCCCAACCAATCAGATGTTAGCTTTCAAATGTTAAATAAGATCTAATTGGTTGGGGCTAAATTAGCACCATTTTAAACGATAAGAACTTTTATTGAATCTCCCTGAAAGTCTCTTACTAACAACACTATGAAAAAAAATCTCTATTTGTGAATGGACCCCTTTGATCCATTCACAATACTATAGTAAGTTGTCGGTGTGACATTTACTATAGCAGGTTCTGAACTGCGATCGAACAGAGATCTCAGTTCAGTACCTTACAATAGACCTCCAGGGAAGTTCTATTTGTGAATGGATCTCTTTGATCCATTTTTTTTTATTACTTATTTGTTATTGTATAATAATGGTACTGGATTACCAAATCTGCCTTGCCAGACATTCTAAAACATTATTAGCCCAGTAAATATTATAAGACAAATGATCCAATAATATTACTACATGTATGGTCGCTTAGTGAAACTATAGCTAAACTTTAAATTATAGCTTTAATGCTTGCTATATTCTTGGCTAATATTGCATTGATCCTACATTAAAGGTTAAATGGATCTGAACACTGGACTTGCAGATGTACCTACTAATATTCCTGCATTGTGCCCCAGCTGGAGCACTCATTTGTGATCGACAGTCTACAGACCATAGCAATAGACATAGGGCCCTATTTATAAAAGATCGTTATCGAAAAAATAACGATCGCTATTGTAAAATAACGACCATTATTTTCCGATAACCCCCGGTATTTTCCGATACGACGGGTATTTCCCGATATCGGAAAAGGCCGGTCGTTATCGGAAAATAACGTTCGTTTTTTACGATAGCGATCTTTATTTTTGGATAACGATAACGATCTTTATAAATAGGGCCCATATGTTGATCATAAAATTATCCAGCCAGGCAGCTGTCATAACATTGCATAAGATCTGTAGATACATTGAGTAGTGTATGGCTGGCATAAGTCTCTACTCTACTGAAATCATAGTGTTATAGAGAAATTGACTCTTTCGTTTGTGAGGTTTATGACATTTGCTGATTTCTGCAGTAGCAGTTTTATTCATTTTATTTAAGAAGAAATTTCTTTACAGAATGAAACATCTGTATTGTTATCAAAAACTGTCACTCCTGTTTGTGTTCTACGGTTGAGAACGTAATGTAAGGCACAGCGCCTTTAGCTCCTTTACCTCCCGTTCTTCAATAGAACTGGATTCCAAAATGTTAAAAATACGAGTGGAGATACCCTTTAATAAAATCTTTTTTTCCATATATATAAATATATATACAGGTGCGGCCGCCTAACATTTCATATCCGGCTCCCTCTCAGCTTTCTTCATTTTCCACATGTGGAGGCTGCCATCCGATTCACCTACAATGAAAGCATCTGTGGAAACTGCAGCTTTGATTCCAACAGCACCCGGATAACAATGGTAACATTACAGTACAGCCAGTACTCTTTGTAGCCTCGGTTTAAATAAATACAGGAATGATTATGCAGTGTTAATAGGAAATTACCAGTTCTGTACATTTATTGCAGGTCTTTCATCCAGCAAATCCAAGTTAGACCAGTTCAGCCATTATCTACAGCAGGATATTAGGCTGGGTACACACCAGCAGATATTTCATGGCACTTTTGGTCGGTCGGTCGGCTGAAAATATCTGCTGGTGTGGGGCAGATATTTCCTTCATTCGTTCATCTGGATCAGATGTGTCGGTAAATCCCGATCGATCATGCGGTTCCCTATGGGACCACACGATCGATAGTTCGCACTTTCGGACGTGGATGAATTTGCCGCGATCGATGGACATTTGTCCCGGCCGAGCGCTTGCTCTCTGGACAAATAGACCCTTCATGTGAACCCAGCCTTACTTAATCACCAGAAATGGCTGTACACATTTCATTGTGTATTTGACAGCTATGTAATGCAAAAAATGTCTTATATTAGATTCAAGGCCAGATTTATACATCTCTTAACTAACAAACAGGGTTATTCAATAAAAGTTCTTAAAGGGCATGTCCACCCCCAAAACTATAATCCCCCCAACTACTGGCCCCACCATGTAGTGTAGTTTAATCCTTACCTCACATCCCAGCTCCATAGGGTTCTCCGGTAGTGCCCCCCCAAATAAGTCCCAAAACTCCCACCAGAGGCTAGCAGGTCCATATAGGACACTGCCTGCTTCCTGGCCTCAGGTACATTTTTGCCATGCGTACTGCAGCTCTTCTCCCCCCTCCCTCTCCCTCCCTCTCCTCCCTCCCCCACCCTCTCTGGATTCCCTCCCCCTAGCGTAAAATGCTTTATATAGAATATTCCCCAAGCTCCCAGCCCCAACCGCTAATTTATATATTTAGAAATCTCCCCAAATTTACTTACCTCTCCTCTTTCCTCCGGCGAAATGAGCTGCCGGCAGCCGCGTCCGTGATTGGCTGCCGTCAGCCAATCACAGACGCGGCTGCCGGTCCCGCCCCTCTGCTTGCATTTTCTAGCAAGCAGAGGGCCGGGAGCGCGGCGAGGAAAGAGGGGGGTAAGTAGAGTTTGGGGGGCTTTTAAAAAAATAAATAATGCGTTGGGGCTGGGAGCCCATGGGGATACCATGTAAAAAAAAAAAAATTCGGGTGGCATGCTCTTAATGCTAAAAATGGTGCTACTTTGCCCCAACCAATCAATGTTAGCTTTCAATGTTAAATAGATCTAATTGGTTGGGGCTAAATTAGCACCATTTAAAAACGATAAGAACTTTTATTGAATCTCCCTGAAAGTCTCTTACTAACAAACACTATGAAAAAAAATCTCTATTTGTGAATGGACCCCTTTGATCCATTCACAAATACTATAGTAAGTTGTCGGTGTGACATTTACTATAGCAGGTTCTGAACTGCGATCTGAACAGAGATCTCAGTTCAGTACCTTACAATAGACCTCCAGGGAAGTTCTATTTGTGAATGGATCTCTTTGATCCATTTTTTTTTATTACTTATTTGTTATTGTATAATAATTGGTACTGGATTACCAAATCTGCCTTGCCAGACATTCTAAAACATTATTAGCCCAGTAAATATTATAAGACAAATGATCCAATAATATTACTACATGTATGGTCGGCTTTAGTGAAAACTATAGCTAAACTTTAAATTATAGCTTTAATGCTTGCTATATTCTTGGCTAATATTGCATTGATCCTACATTAAAGGTTAAATGGATCTGAACACTGGACTTGCAGATGTACCTACTAATATTCCTGCATTGTGCCCCAGCTTGGAGCACTCATTTGTGATCGACAGTCTACAGACCATAGCAATAGAACATAGGGCCCTATTTATAAAAGATCGTTATCGAAAAAATAACGATCGCTATTGTAAAATAACGACCATTATTTTCCGATAACCCCCGGTATTTTCCGATAACGACTGGTATTTCCCGATATCGGAAAATGCCGGTCGTTATCGGAAAATAACGGTCGTTATTTTACGATAGCGATCTTTATTTTTTGGATAACGATAACGATCTTTTATAAATAGGGCCCATAGTGTTGATCATAAAATTATCCAGCCAGGCAGCTGTCATAACATTGCATAAGATCTGTAGATACATTGAGTAGTGTATGGCTGGCATAAGTCTCTACTCTACTGAAATCAGTAGTGTTATAGAGAAATTGACTCTTTCGTTTGTGAGGTTTATGACATTTGCTGATTTCTGCAGTAGCAGTTTTATTCATTTTATTTAAGAAGAAATTTCTTTACAGAATGAAACATCTGTATTGTTATCAAAAACTGTCAATGCTACACAGAACATGACCAAAGAAGATGGTGTAAGTGGAAAAGAGACAAATCACGAAATAGAAAAGGAAACTGATCAGGAACCTCACAGTGATTTTGGGGCTCATGAGAATCAGCACCTGTCAGCCTCCAGTTTCTATCCTCTAGAGAAAAAGAAACGCCGACCACGGCAAAGCATAAAATCTGAAACAAATGTGGAACCAGGCAGTTAGAAAGGGAAACATACAGAGCCTACTTATATATTTAATACCAATTAGAAAACAGACTAACGTTCAGTGAATAGGTTGTTTTATATTATACCTTGTGAAACCTTTTAATTTTACTGTAAATTTTATAAAATAGAAGCATTTTTAAAATTAGAACAAAACACAAACAGATGCAAATGTACATTTTCTTTTCTGCTACAAGCCTACAATGTACCACAGTGGATCCCACAAATGACCTGTTGTTTAGATGGCTACAGCATTATGTCCCTGTCTTGTACAACAAATGGAACTACAATGGGTGTCAATAAGGACAGATGTTGGTGATGGTACCAGTCCCCAATTTTGACTGATATATTTAGCACGTAATTAGATGTAAACAAAGGCAATACTTATGATTAGATATCTGGTTAGAAATACTTAATTAAAGTGTTTAAAATGGCAGTTGGAGTTAGGGAAAATAAATTGACCAGTTTTTTGTTTTAAGGGTGGACATGCCCTCTAAGGTCATATGAATGTTAGAAGCAGTACATAGAGACCAGATCTGCATTTAGCTATGATTTTACAACAGTTTAAGGCAAAAGATCATTTTTCAAAGCAATTACACCTATGGGGGAATGAAAAAGGGAAATAATGGTTATGTTCAAAAATTTGCATTTTGAAATTGTTTGGTTGATGATAATAAAAGGTTAGGAAACTAAAAAAAGTCATTTTGTTTTTTAAAAAAGGCTTGGATATACAATACAAACCCTGAGGCATTATACTTTTTAAGGATTATATTATTAACTTCTGTGCAACCACTTACCAACATCACTTTGTACAAAAAGCAGGAACATATCACTAGAAAGTTCTCACTGTCCAATGGAAATTGCTGCATTTTATCAAACATCTTCAGTTTTTTTCTGTGCTAAAACCAATAGTTAAGAGGCAGTTAACCCATTGTATGATTAAACCCACTCAGGACACACAAGTGTTGCAGTGCAGAGTACTACTGGGGCCAGTGGGTGCCAAAGTTTTGGAGGGAAAAAAATCTGAAATTTTAATATTGATTCAAGTCCTTTTGAGTGATTTTATTGATTTTATTTACAACTATATCCTTTAAAAGAAACCCCTTAATTGGTACTTCCTTGTGTACCTTAATTAGTTGTTCCATGTGTACTTCCAGATCCCTCCCCTGGCCACTGGGTGGCCACACCACTCCTTAGAATGTCAGGTGCGCATTGTGGGCATGGCCGTCCTCATCAGAAAAATAAAACAGGCTAGAGACAGAGCATTATTGCCATCTAGTGGCTAGAAACAAATACAATCAGGTAACCAAATATTACAAACATAATGACGAAGACGGGACACACTGGGGGAGATATGTTTCGGTAAGGGGGGTACAACAAGGTAGTGCGCAGGTGTGTGTGTGTGAGTTGTCGATTCTTTAAAGAATCAGGGGGTTTCTGGTGGGAAGAAAAGTTAAAGATTACTTGTTCCTGTGTTTTGGTATGGTCGGACAGCTTCCTTCACATACCCCTGATCCTCTACCGCCAGGGCCGGCCTTCGATATGGGTGACCTGTGCGACTGCACAGGTTGCATTAGATGGGAGGCGCCAGCAGGAAGTGTTAAGTCGCGAACCTGTAGGTCAAAGTTGTGCATCAGTGCTACAGCTGTTAAAGGGTATCTCCACTAATACTTTCAAGGTTTGGTAATCCAGTTCTATTGAAGAACGGGAGGTAAAGGAGCTGTGCCTTACCTTCCATTCTTCAATAGAACAAACAGGACACTGGTGAGAATTTAAGAAACTTACCCGCTCGCTCCCTCGGCGTGTAGTCTGACAGGTCCCAACGGACCTGGTCTTCTATGCGCATAGAAGACCAGGTCTGTCGGGACCTGTCAGACTAAGCGCCGGGGGAGCGAGCGAGCAGGTAAGTTTCTTAACTTCTCACCAGTCTCCTGTTTGTTCTGTTGAAGAACGGAAGGTAAGGCACAGCTCCTTTACCTCCCGTTCTTCAATAGAACTGGATTACCAAACCTTGAAAATATGGGTGGAGATATTCTTTAAGTCCTGCAGATCAAATATATGTCACAGCACCACCCCACAGACAAATGCAGCACATATGTTTGCTGTGCTGTTCTGCCTGTGCATTTAGTGCGTTACGTGTTACATGTACGCATATACCAATCACTGTGGGGAACTTATATACTAACCACTGTGGGAAACTTATATACCAATCACTGTGGGGAATTTATATACCAATCATTGTGGGAAACTTATATACCAATCACTGTGGGCGAACTTATGTACCAATCACTGTGGGAAACTTATTTACCAATCACTGTGGGCAAACAGTCAGTGTTAAGTCAGCTCCCCAGTCTGCCCACCTCACCCACCTCCACAAGCCACACTAACTTCCCCAGATTAAGGGATTTCACTCTGCCTCGCTCCTGAAGGTACTTGCTGTGTTTGTAATTGACCTAATTTTGTTTTGAGGACTGCTGGGCATGTCATCTGTTGTGTATATGCCAGCATATTATTATTATTATTATTATTAATAATAATAATAATAATTATAATAATAAGGGTTTATATAGCGCCAACATCTTTGGCGCTTTGCCATTACATAAAATGATTAATTACATACAAGGGTAATACATATTATACAAAGTCATACATTAGTTTGCCCACGGTGATTGGTACATAAGTTTCACACAGGGATTGGTACATAAATTTGTACCAATTACTGTGGGAAATGTATGTACTAATCACTGTGGGCAAAT
Source organism: Hymenochirus boettgeri (assembly GCA_019447015.1). Taxonomy (NCBI): domain Eukaryota; kingdom Metazoa; phylum Chordata; class Amphibia; order Anura; family Pipidae; genus Hymenochirus; species Hymenochirus boettgeri. The sequence goes on from CM033472.1 coordinate 157,205,982, forward strand.
TTATGTACCAATCACTGTGGGAAACTTATATACCAAGTACTGTGGGAAACTTATGTACCAAGCACTGTGGGAAACTTCTGTACCAATCACTGTGGGCAAACTTATGTACCAATCACTGTGGGAAACTTATGTACCAAGCACTGTGGGAAACATATGTGCCAATCACTGCAGGGAATCTTATGTACTATTCACTGTGGGCAAACGTATGTGCCAATCACAGTGGGAAACCTATATACCAATCACTCTGTGGGCAAATTTATGTACCAATCACTGTGGGCAAACTTATATGGGAAGTTCAGTGGAAATACATATACTTTTCAGAAAAAAGAGCAGTATTTTTTCACCCCAATGACCTTAATCTGCCAATTCAGCATTTTGTCTGTGTATAAATAAATGCAACCGAAATACTGACTTCCTGTTTGCAGGACCCCTAGTAGAGACTGTTATGGTCTTGCCCTTGACCCAGCGCCTGGGTTGATTCAGTTGCTCAGTAGAGATCTGAGCATCTTTGACCCATCCAACAGCCAATCAGTAGAAATTACTTTTAGGAACATTCCAAGGACGTGGACCGTTAGAAGCTGAAATGTCAGCTCACTAATATCAATAGCAGGGAACAGCAGAGGGTATGAAATCAACAGATTTTTCAAAATGGGAGAGAATATGTAGAATAACTAAGAAGACATTACACAAACTAACAATTTAACAAATATTGATATTTTCCTCTGAACTGTCCCTTAATGTATCAATCACTGTGGGAAACCCATGAACCAATCACTGTGGGCAAACTTATGTAAAAATCACTGTGTACCAGTCACCTTGGGCAAACTTATATGTGCCAGTCACAGTGGGCAAACTAATATGTACCAGTCACTGTGGGCAAAATTATATATACCAATCACTGTGGGAAACCTATGGAGCAATCACTGTGGGGAACTTGTGTATGAATCACAGTGGGAAACCTATACATCAATCACTCTGAGAAACTTATATAGCAATCACTGTGGGAAAATATATGTACCAATCACTGTGGGCAAACTTTATATACTGGTCACTGTGGTCAAACATATATGTACCAGTTACGCTTACTGTGGGCGTACTCATGTATCAGTCTCTGTGGGCAAACTAATATGTAAGATTCACAGTGGGCAAGTTTTAAGTACCAGCCACTGTGGGCAAACTTTTAGGGCTATGTACGGAGAAACCTGTATGTACCAAGAGTTAAGGTGACTTTAAGGCATAACTTACATCAAACTGTTGCGCAGCCGCCACAAAGTATGTACCGAGCCAATAACGGCTCTTTAAGACAGAATCTTTAACGCCAGTAGATAGCTGGTGTTAGAAGATTTGAAATGGGTAAACTGAGAGCTTAGTGCATTGCCTAGAGGAGGCAATAGAGAGTAATACCAGCACTCTGTGCATAGCTCTATTTATGTTCCAGTCACTGTGGGCAAACTTTATGTGCCAGGCACTGGGGGCAAACTTTTATTTACCAGTCACTGTGGGCAAGCTTTATGTACCACTCATTGTGGGCAAACTTGTATGTATCAATCTATGTGAGCAAACTTATGTGTACCAGTAACTGTGGGCAAATATATGAACCAGTCACTGTGGGCAAACCTGTTTGTACCTGTCACACTGGGCAAACTTTATTTACCAATTGCTGTGGGCAAACTTTATGTACGAGTCACTGTGGGCAAACTAATATATACCAGTCACTGTGGGAAAACTTTAGGTACCAGTCACTGTGTGAAAACTTTAGGTACCAGTCAGTGTGGGCAAACTTGTATTTACCAGTCACTGTGTGCAAACTTGTATGTACCAGTCATTGTGGGCAAATATATATTTACCAGTTATACTTACTGTGGGCAAAAATATATGTACCAGTTACACTTACTGAGGGCAAACTTTATGTGCTGGTCACTGTGGGCAAACATTTATGTGCCAATCCAGTTTCCCTAACTGTGGGCGTACTTTTATGTATCAGTCTATGTGGGCAAACTTATATGTATTAGTCTCTGTGGGCAAGCTAGTATGTGCAAGTCACTGTGGGCAAACTTTTATGTACCAGTCACTGTGGGCAATATTGTATTTACCAGTCACTATGGGTAACCATATATGTACCAGTTACACTTACTGTGGGCAATCATGTAAGTACCAGTTACACTTACTGTGGGCAAAAGTATATGTACCAGTTACACTTACTGTGGGCAAACTTATATCTATCAGTCTCTGTGTGCAAACTTGTATGTACCAGTCACTGTGGGCAAACATATGTGTACCACTTACACTTACTGTGGGCAAACGTATATGTATCAGTCTCTGTGGACACATTTTATATACCAGTCACTGTTAGCAAACATTATGTACCAGTCATTGTGGGCAAACTTTACGTACCACTCACTGGGGCAAACTTGTATCTACCAGTCACTGGGAGCAAACTTGCATATACCAGTCACTGTAAATAAATGTTTAGCCACACTCCCTCTTGGGGGAGGGAGTGTCTAGTTATCACTTCGTCTACTTAAAGGAATAGTTTCACTCAAAATGTAAACTTGACCTTTAATGTATTGATTGGAGCCTGGGAGGTTAAGGAGCTATGCCTTACCTCCCATTCTTCAATCAACTGAGCAGTAGCCAGGGACAAAGGTAAGTAATAGCCCCCTCCCGGGCTCAAATCAATACATTAAAGGAATAGTTCCGTTTTCGAGTGAACTATTCCTTTAAATCGGTTTAGATTGTGTTACACATGAATAAAGGCATATGGTGATCCCTGAAACGTTGTATATATAATAAAGGATTTGCCTAAGAAAAATGTACACCTCAGTCAAATTTAGCTTGTGCTAAGTCACTGGTAGAGAACTGACTGGAGCAACACCTAATAGCCACAGAGAGTGCCTGGGTCCAAACCTATATTGTCAAACTTGTATGTACCAGTCACTGTGGGCAAACTTGTATGTACCAGTCACTGTGGGCAAACTTGTATGTACAAGTCACTGTGGGCAAACATGTATGTACCTGGATATATATAAAGGTGAATACAACAGCAGCACTCCACATAAGGTAAGGTATGAAGTTGGTGCACGTACAAATGGGGATAACCTGCAATCCTCTAATCACATTAGAAAAAGAGTCAGCTATGCGGCACTGAATAGAATTTATTGTTGAAGAGACATCATAACACAATGAACCACTGGCGACATTTTGGGAACATCCACTCCCTTTCTCAAGCCATAATACAATGATAAGCCTTTTTATATGCTATACTGTAATGGGATGATGCAAATAGACAGAATATACAGTATATATTTTAAATTGATATGTCTATATAGAGATAAACAATTATAATAGCATTGTATAGTGCAGTTCAGTCCTTTCCTTTTCTTCTTAAAAAATGGTTAAATTATCTTTCTGAACTAGCATCTCCTCTACTAAGAGCATTACAATATATCTAGACAGTGGCATTGCTACAGATCTATGGGCCCTGATGCAAAAGTTGGATATGATCTTCCCCTCCGCAAAAACAAATAAGCACCACAAACTTAATAATCATTCCCATAAAAACTTCCAAATCATCATTAAAAAATATTTTTGAAGCACTTATTTTAAAGGAGAACTAAAGTCCCCAGACAACATTTTCCCAATAGACAGAGCACATTTATAAACACACAACAAGCTGTGTCTCATCTCTCCCTTTACTGTGGATGCTGGGTGATTTATGAAAATAACCTGTGAGTACTAGGGGTCAGCTCCCATAATTCACCTTATCTGGGAACACCCTGCTAAGTGTGCGCAGTAAACGTCTTGTTTTATTGAGAAATACACACTTAACATTATTTTCTTTCAAAAATGACGGTCGATCTGACAGAATTTGCTGAATATTGTCAGCATTGGGACCTATCAGGCAAGATGAAAAATTTCTATTACCAGTTCCCTTTACTTAATTAGTGGGAGACAATAAATCGGGCCATGTATGGGCACATCGAATGGTTGTTCTGTATAAAGAATATATGGTACCATCGCTTGTGTATATATAATATATATATAATACAATGCTGATAGTCAGATATTCAACCACCTCTAGGATTTCTTAACATCCCTCTTCCTGTTCACTCCATCCCAGTGCAGTAGATATAAAAAGTACTGTATATAAACCCAGTCTCAGCAATCAGCTCAGGCAGCTGCAGGGTTAATGTTCATACAGATCTCTATGCTGCTGTCAATCACAGGGCAGACTGGAGACATTTTTGAAACAAATAATATGCTGCTTCTCACTCACAGCTCAATTATCAATGTAACAATCTATGTAACAGTCTATGTAACAGTCTATGGACACCAGGAGAAGTAGAACAGCAGACAGCACTGGGCAGGCAGAAAGGGGGGATTCCAGGCACCAGTAATTCCCCCCTAAACACGCCCCTGCACCTAGCAAACCTATTCAATCAGATTCCAACAGAATTTCTAAAATTAGATCCTCCAACCTTACACTTTCGAAATAACTAACAACTGACACTGGTAAAATGCTTGGCACACAGACAATGGTAAAATGCTTGGCACATATGCACTGGTTAAATGCTTGGCACACAGAAATTGGTAAAAATGCTTAGTACACGGACCACTGGAAAAATGGTTGGCACACAGGCACTGATAAATTGGTTTGAAAACTGGCACTAGTAAATGGGTGGCACACAGACACTATAAAAATACTTCCAAACTGGCACTAGCAAAGTGGCTGGTACACAGACATTGGTAAATTGTTGGCGAATTTGCAGTAGCAAATAGTTGTCATTGCCAACCATTTGCAACTGCCAATCTGCCAACCATTTTACCAATGTCTATATGCCATCTTGGCATAAAAATATTGGGAAAATGGTTGACAAATTGGCAGTGGTAAATGATCGGCAGCTGGCACAGACACTAGTGAAAAGCAGCAGGTACTTACCACTTTTATGTCCTTGTGCTTAAAAAAGGAGCTCAAGTTGCGGCCCTTAAGTCACTGGAGGGAAAGAACTGGCAGCATGAACCCTATGGACCATATTTATAAAGGCGAGGTATTGCTTTCTAGCAATACCACGACTTTGATGATAAGTTTAACAATTGCTAAAATGACCGTAAATTAATGGTCTTTCTAATGATAGCTAAAACGTCCGTAAATCTACGATAACGATCATAAATCTATGACCATGATCGTAGATTTACGATCCCCATAGAATACCATTGCGGTAGTTTACTACCGCATGGTACTGTACGACCGAACGTGAACGTTCCACCACGAATTCGACTGTGAACTACAAATGTAGTCGCACACCTTCAGCTTTCTCTTGCAGTGCCCAGGAGTCACAGGGTGCACTGTATAACCCCAATATTATAGTGTAGCAGAATATATACTCTGGCATACGCTGAATTCTTGTTTTAAGGGCTAGGCCACACTGCTGGGATTTTTCTGCATTTGCGCATGCTTTTGCGCTTGCGTTTTTAAAAAATCATTGGAACCGCGGCAACACACCGAAAACACGCATTTTCGGGTGCGATGCGATTGCGCTTGCACTTGCGATTTACGTTCCGCATTTTAAATCGCAATTGCATGCTTTTTCCAATACTTAAAGGGAAACTATAGTGTGTCTAAAGTTTTTTTTAAAAAGTACCTGCGGTAGGGAGGTAGGATTGGTACTTTTTACCTCCAAATATAATTTCTATGAGGAGCAGCAAGACAAAGAAAACTGCTTCTGCCAATCTTCCTGAATGCTTCGGCACTATATATATATATTCTATATAATATAGAATGGCCGGGGCCATAACCTGGCAGTTGAAAACTGTATGTGCTGTAGCTCTTTAACAAAACAATATTGGGAGGTGGGAATAATCAATTCTACCTCCCTACCCCAGGTACTTTTTATTTTTAAAAAGTAAATTTTTACAGTATAGTTGCGCAAATGCAACGAAATCGCACATGAAATCGCATGTGATTCCGTGTGCAATTGCCTTTGTGTTACAGTGTGGCTGTGCCCTTAAGATCACTTTTATTGTCAGATAACCTCTGACTGCTATTATATATATATATATATATATATATAGAGAGAGAGAGAGAGAGAGAGAGAGAGAGAGAGAGAGAGAACAAAAAGTCACAGATGACAGCAATCCACTCACCACCTTGCAATGCCCTGGTGCTACTCCATACACATCCACCAAAAATTCCAGTAAATAGCACTCAGAGGGACTTCCATTATCAAACAATTCAAAATTAATCGTGCCTCAACGCGTTTCCGCCCATGATAATGGCCCTGTTGGCGGAAGCGCGTTGAGGCACAATAAATTTTGAATTGTTTGATAATGGAAGTCCCTCTGAGTGCTCTTTAAAGGAATTTGTGGTGTGTATATATTCCTTTATCAAGCCTCCCAAACCCGGACTGAAATGTTGCCTGTTGGTTTGTTGGTGGAATAAAACACCTTAAAGAAAATCCTGGTGTGCACTGATCCTTTCCAATTTATGTGTCTATAATCAGTGGCACCCAGGTCATTATCTAAAAAACAGCGTGAGCACACTACTACACCATATTGTGTATATCCCTCATATTATATAAATATATTTATATCTCCATAGGAGTTTGCATTGAGTGTTTAGGAGCTACCAATGAGGTGGGGGGTAAAGGATATTACATATAGGAAAGTTGTATATGTATGTGTGTACTATCTCAATATTACCATTTAAATGAGCATCAGTAAATGTATATTAAGTATAGCACTGACATATTAGGTACAAGACAAAATATACAAAATATATAAACTTACTTACAGAGCTGAGATCCCTTTTTGAACATGGAATGGTCAAATGGCAGCTTAAACCACATCCCTGTGTCTGCTTCATGTGAAAGGAAGTGTAATCCAAAAAACGTTTCTGTCTGCTACACAGGATATGATGTGTATTGTAATGGACATATACACCAAGACTCCTTATAAACCACCTCCAGCCTGCAGGTGGTGTCAGTGAGTGATAAAAGACAAGATATCCCTGCTCTCTATGGCTAGGAGGAGAGAAAGTGAAAATAGATTGTGGAGAGATATTGACGGCAACACAAGATCCTGTGTATATGATCCTGTGTATAAGACCCTGTGTATAAGACCCTGTATATAAGATCCTGTTACCACCTGTTAGGAGGCCAGATTAATGGACAGACAATTTACCTTATTGGATACAAACTCTGAGGCAACAGATAAGTGTACACCAACTTACAAGGACACACAATATACAGGCCTGTCAATATTCAAAGTGGTGCACCATAGACAGGGATACCCCTGATTACTGCATATGTTATGCGGGGGAACCTGTTTATGTGCACTGTCTGCTTTGTGCCAGACCACCAGAATAACCCACTGTGTGCCATGCTACCCATAATCTATCCATAAAGCAGTGGTCTGGTACAAATTGGTGGCAGCGGTGCTGGTAATACCATTTATTCTCCCTTTTTTCTTTGTATATTTGTTCTCTGTATTAAGCTATGAAGGCTGCTACTGATAGTATTGATTTAAATCCTCCTGCCTTGTACCTGCAGATGAAATTCCCCAATTAGACTCAGTAGCTCTACCAGGCCCAATTGCCAAACCAATTTTTAAACCTGATCCATTTGATGGGGTAACTAGGGAGTGGACTGATTGGCTAGAACAATTTGAATTGGCAGCCACTATTAATGGTTGGGATAAAGGTGCTTGCTTGCAAGTCCTTAGCCTTTTGCTTAGTGGTAAAGCCAGGCAGGTATACCAAGGATTTACTGTACTACTGAAATAAAAAACAGTTATCAGTTATTAAAAATTGCTCTGAAGCAACTTTTTTCAATTAGATCTGTGTAAGAGTATACAAAGGATAAATCCATTTCTTTAGGTAAACTGGGAATGAGAAATGTTTGTTTATACTTTAGATTATTAGGGCAATGCTATTACAATAACATGATGATGTGAGGTACCTTCTGCTATAATATATGAGGTACCATCACCACTTGCTGTGGTGAATACTAATAAGTATTAACCTAGCATGTTTAGGTCAACCACACAGTAACAGGATTGCCTGGGTCTACTCTCAGACCTGCAGGATTATCCTATTTGGTTCCTCTGGAAGCTGGTGACTGTCTAAGTAACAGTTTAAAATATACCTGTGTAAAGATTCTATATCCACACATAGCAAAACATACACACACATAATTTCCATTGTGCACCAACGGGCACACTTTTGCTAGTATATAAACAGTATATATATCAGATTAATGGAACCAGAGCACCCCCACCCGCCCCGTGCGTAATATCCTATGGACGAGCCTAACAAATTAATCAAATTGTTTAGGAGAAGGACCGCTATATAGAACTCCCAATTACAGATAACATGACAAAGCTAATTGTTCGTTAATGCCCATGGGGGACAAAGTCTTTTCAGGGCAGGCCAAGTGAATCTACCTACTGGATTTACTCCTCTTCTGTTTGGAAAAAAAATATTTTCCTTTTGAAAATAAATGTTACCAACAAAGGGCCGGTATGGACATGGGCTCTAATATAGGTTCGTCATTTGCCAATATTTCCATGGAGTATTTTGAAATGAAGTACATTATCGCCCTTGGAAGAAGCAGAATCCTCCTGTATAAAAGGTAAATTGGCAATCTATTTTTTCTGTGGAGTGGCACCATGGATGAGTGTACTTCCTTCATGGATGCCTTAAATAATTTGGACACACCAGTTAAGCTTTCTAAGAGTACTCACTCTGAGGTAATAGACTTTTTGGACTTAAGAGTGTTTAAAGAGAACAATAAATTTTGCTCCACACTCTTCTCCAAGCCAACTGACAGAAACACCTTGATGCACGCTGCTAGTTTTTACCCTGACTCTTTGAAGATTGGTATTATATACTCCCAGTGCTTAGGTGGACAGAGCAATACGGAGAATGACAGCTGTTGAAAATACCCCAAGTACGGTGATAATAAAAAATAGGATACCGCTTGTCAGCGGGTATTTCCCACTGAGTCACTGCCTTAAGAGCAGTATTAAACAAAGTTGAGAGATCTTATCTAGGGAACACAGCTTACCATTTTGAGACACAAGCCTGCTCTTTGCTTATAAGTGGGGTAAAAACCTCAAGAACATCCCTATGTGGACGGACCTCAAGGATCCTACCTCCAGTAAAAATACTTTGTGGTTTCCACCTGTAAAAACAGGCTTCTTTGAATGCCAAGGATGTATTGCATGCAGGAGTGCTCTTACTGGCTGCAGAATTAAAATTATATATAGACTGAGTTGCCTTAGTCAATTTGTTGTATATTTTATTACATGCCCGTGCGGCAAGTACTATGTTGGCAAGACCATCACCTCCCTGAGAGATCACATGGCAAACCACTGGCAGGCCATGAGGGTGGTCACTCCTACACAAACTATCAACACTGGACCAGCCTTGGGTACAGAGGACAAATTTGGGCAAACAGTCTGTAGCCAGGCACTTTAAGATGATGGAGCACCCACCCACCGGAAAGGGAGGGGATCGACCGTAAGAGGGCTCTCTTACAGAGAGAGATCCGCTGAATTAAAAGACTTGAGACTTTGTCCCCCATGGACATTAATGAACAATAAGCTTTGTCATGTTTTCTGTAATTGGGAGTTCTATATAGCGGCCCCTCTCCTAAACAATCTGATTCATTTGTTAGGCTCCTCCATAGGATATGACCTCTCCATTTTCTTTCTTATGTATCACATATGTGTTAGACCTTGCTTGCCTGTGATACACCCCTGATAGTGTGGTTTGTTATAGCCCCCCTAGGTTGTGGAGCGGGAGTCACACTTTGTTTAATTGTGGGCGGCTACCCAAGTGTAGAGTCAGATGGTCCTTCTCACTGCCTGGGAGGTATCTTTCCTTAGTATTGTGCTATATTTGTTTCCCTTAAAGGGGAACTGTGGTCTCCATCAACCACCTCTCTACGTGCTCCACAGCCCAAGATATACAGAAATGACTGACCAGAAAGTTAATGGGTGGGAGGCTGACATGTTACATTCCTGAGGCTTCTCCTGCACAGTGCCGCCGGCGAGCACAGCCTCAGACTCCTTCAGTGTGTGAGGGAGACAGCAAGTCCCTCCTCTTCTCTGCTGTGTGAAGTCCTGACAGAGAAGGTAAGGGAATCTACAGCTCTTTGCTTTAACTGTGTGAAAACAGCCTTTTTAGACAGAGTTCTCACTCTGCCTGAAAAGGCTGATTCTACAGAGTTTTCTGTAGGGGGTGTGTGTCTGAGTAACTCATGGCACCTGGGGCAGGGCTTAGGCACCCATGAGTGGACAGGGCTAAGGCACCCGCCGGTGGGCGGAGCTTATGCTCCTGTGAGTGGCGGGGCCACAGCACCTGTGAGTGGGCTAGGCCACGACACCCACGAGTGGGTGGGGACACATGGGGCTGTAAGATAATAGGCCAAGGGGGGCCTGCAACTGGAGGGACCATGGGGTCCATGAGTGGGAGGGACCAGGGGGGCTGCAAAGGGGAGGAGGAGACACAGGACAGATTGACTGACAGTTTCAGAGCAGGACGAAGGAAGTGCAGGGGACCTGGTGATGCTGCTGCCATATCAAACACAAAAATGTAAATATCTTCAAAAATATGCAAAATAAACAATGGAAATAAATTGCAAAAATTCTCAGGGGAGCAATTCCTATCAATTTACCTCAATTTACCTAAAGTCATTTTTGGACCACAGTTCCCCTTTATTTACCCCTTCAAGACACATTCAATAGGTATATTTTAAATATTTGTTTTTAACCTTTTGCTGTTTGGCTATTTTTAGGTGGAGCGGATCACCACTTTTATATTCACTTTTATATTCTCATTTTAGTTTTTTAGGGCACTGGAACTTTACTTGAATGACACTGATCCCTTGGCATTTTAATAATGTGGCACTCCAAATGAGTACTTTATAACATGGGTGCAGATATAGTATAAACCTGAAGGGGAGCACCTGGAGCATTCCTTGGACTTGGATGTCACTGTACATATTCTTTTGCCTGGGGATTTGTGTGGGAGTCACGCATGGTGCAGTTGGGGGTGTGTTGGGGGTGGGCCATTATGGGGATGGGGATGTTCTTTTCTTTTGTGAGTTTTGATTGGTCTGTAAGCCTGATGATGGACACATCAAAGATGGCCGAAACGCGTAGGTGACGCAGACCTACGATGGTTCAATAAACTACGTTTTTGTTAAGCCCATGGAGTGCTCTGGTTCCATTAAGCTGCTAGTATACTTTATACGGTGTGCAAAGGTTCCGCTTGCTATTATATATATATATATTAACCAAATAATTGATCGCACTCACAGGTCAGGCCTCCTACCAACACAATGTAGCATCCACAGATTTTGTCGAGGGGTCTCAGTAACCGGGTAATACATTGAAAATATGTATATCATACCACATTTTTCAATTTTTATACAATGTATCAAAACAATAGTTACACTAAGGTTTTTTGCATTTTATTTTATTTTTTGATTTTATGCAACATACAGTTCACGCATGAAATATATTACCTTGTAATATTGCATATCTCAACACAAGTATGGGCATATAAAACAATTTGCGGTGGCATCACAAATAGAAAAAAGACTAGAAATATAGGTCAGCAATGGGGCATGTAAACGTTGTTTTAAGGAAGTTATTGTTATTGGCTTGTAACATAATATGAAACCTTTGTGTGCGGATGTGATAACAGCAGGTCAGAGACAAGCTATTCAGCCCCTCTGATGACAGTCAGACAACAGCTTTAAAACTGGGACCACAATAATAATGATAATCACAGCTTTACCCCCATTGTATAAACCAATTTATTTCTAGCATTTTTATGTGCTGTAATTAAAAATTTGATCTTTTGTGAAAAATACTTATTATCGGGAGATTATTATCAGTGTTCAGATGTGCATGTCTGTAAACAGACCCAATTAAAGTTCAAGGTGCTTGTGTATGAAGAGATAATTGTGTTGATGGTAATTGCATTTTCCTGTCCCTTGGAGGGGGACACCATTCTGTCACGTGTAATCAGGATCAAGCCTGAGGTTCATTTAGATAAAGTAGAGTTCATGGAAGGTTACAGGTCACTAGGTATCCCCCAGGCTGTCTTGAAACACCCTGGGATAGGGGATTATCAGATTATGGATTGATAGCTGGACTAGAGCAATCTCTCATGGTTTGGGAATATCTGCTATGCCCTCCCCCCATTCACCCATGTGTTGTTATTCAAATGCATTGCTAGCTTTGTCATGTTTTGTTCAGAACAAAAGACAACACATATGGGCTAATGAGATTCAGTGATTTGTAGGTTGCAATGAATATCATATTTGGCAGCATAATTAATTCATTGGATATTATATATATCTCATTAAGGTCTTTAAATTAGAAGGTTTCTATAGGGTTAGGCTGGATAAAAAAGGTAAGATATTTTCGGCCAACCGACCAATAGTGGCATCGTAGATTTAACTATCATTAAAAGGACCATTGATTTACGTTCGTTTTAGCAATTGTCAAACTGATCATTAAAGCCGCTAGAAAGCAATACCTCGCCTTTATAAATAAGGTTTAATCCAAAATTCCTTTATCAAGTTTCATGCATGCTGCCAGTGCTTTCCCTCTAGTGACTTAAGCACAAGGAGATAGGGGCCCTATTTATAAAAGATAGGTATCGTTATCGTAAAATACCGATCGTTATTGTAAAATAACGACCGGGTTTTTACCGATAACGACCGTTATTTACCGATAACGACCGTTATTTACCGATACCGGTCGTTATTTACCGGTAACGACCGGCATTTAACGATATCGGTAAATAACGGTCGATATCGGTAAATAACGACCGGTATTCTCAATACTTACCTCTATGGCAAGACTGATGTTGCCCCTTATCTGTGGAGGATGGTATACAAGGAAACCTATAAGAGTAAATGTATGACTAACAGCTTGCCACCATCATGAACAATTACTTCTTGCTGTGTACAATATTAATGCTTTATGGTTGTCTGTCCTTTAGAGCAGATTTCTAAATGTATCTTATTCAGGTATTGGGGTTCTTCATGCATACGCAATAGTCAGAGTCCTACTGTGCAGTAGTTAGTTTGTTATATTGTTTTTATATTCACTATGCTTCTCTATATTATAAATGTTACAATAAATGTGTCTGTTGTGAGGAAATTTTATTTCCCGGGGTGAATGCTCAGTGCATACTGAGTTTTTCCATGTTTATTACCAGGTTCTGGGTGAACGTGTTTGTCCACTTTTTCTTTTTAGTTTATCCGATGTGCAAAAATTGTATTATATGGTCTGATGAAACCAAGAATTAACTTTTTGGCCCTAATTCCTAACAGTATGTTTGTCATAAAAATAACAGCGCATTAGTAAAAGGACACTATACCCATATTAAAACATGGGGGAGACAGTAATGTGCATTGGGTCTGCTTTCCTTCAGCTGAAATTGGTGCTTTAGTCAAGGTGTATACACATTTTGGTCTATTTTGTTGCAAAACCGTCAAGCATCTGCTGGGAAGTTGAAAATGAACTTCACCTCTCAACATTAACCAACAAACCAAATCATACATATAAATCAACAAAGGAAGATCAATGTTCTGAAATGGCCATGCCAGAGCCCAGACCTTATTTCAATTGAAAATTTGTGGGTAGAAACTGAAGAGAGCTGTGCATGGGATGGGTGCAGATTTGAGAAATGTTGCAAGGAGGAGTGGGACAAAATTGCCAATTGCAGATATACCAAAGTGATAGACTCCTACCCAAAAAGGAAAGGTTAAATGCTGTGATTGGGAAAAATAATAAAAGCAAATGGTGCTTAAGATAAACCTACAGGGTTATTCAATAAAAGTTCTTATCGTTTAAAATGGTGCTAATTTTTCCCCAACCAATCAGATGTTCTCTTTCAAATGTTAAATAAGATCTGATTGGTTGGGGCAAAATTAGCACCATTTTAAACGATAAGAACTTTTATTGAATCTCCCTATTAGTTTATGGGATGTGCACACAAATACAAACATATTTTGATATGATTTCTTTTTTTCACTTTTTACTAAACTGTTTCTGATTTGATAATGGCTTCTAGGGGTCATATCGGTAGCACTTCAGCAAAATGTAACTGTGTATATAGTATAGTATAGTAATCAGAGGTTATCTGACAATGAAAGTGATCATTGAGCAAGAATTCAGTGTGTGCTGTAGTATATATACTGCTATACCATAATATTGGGGTTATACAGTGCACCCTACCACTCCTGGGCACCACGAGAGAGCTGGAGGTGTGCGACTACACTTGTCTGCTTATATATATATAAAAGTATGCAAATGAGTCACACTCGGTAAGAATGTATCTAGGTAGATTTATGCATTATTACATGCTCACAAAATAGCACATAACATTTCAGGAATACTTGTAACCTGCTTACAAATTTGAATAATGGAATAAGTATTCCCGAAATGTTATGTGCTATTTTGAAACGTTATGTGCTACTCATTTGTATACTTTATATAATAGAAGAAGGAATGGCGTCCTTTGGAGATACACACCATCAGGAGCCTTTGCTTAAGGTTCGTACACACACATGCGATCGCAGGTCCCGACCTGCCACGTATGATGCGTACGAACGTTCGTTTCGGCCGATAATCAGCCCTTTTATGGGCCGATCGCATGTGTGTAGGAACCTTTAGAGTGCCGCTGCAAACTCTGTGTATAAATATATATATATATATAAATCCAGTGCTCTCGGAGAATTTTTCAAAACAAACTGCCTTTGAATGGCTGTGCATTTAAGCAGGCAACGTTTCGGCTCTTGATTCTGAGCCTTTGTCAAGCCTAGTGATTAAAGTACAAAAACAGTGCATACAAGATGATCGCATCACTTCCTGTGACATCACATTTTCAACTGAATGAATTATTTTAACAAACCATGGACAATATACCATATAAGTGCATTTTTTTCATATATGTTATTAACAACCACAGTATGCAGTGCAATGTATACATAATATACAGTGTACCTTATAAAAATCTTTATATATTATTAGATCTTAAAATAATAAATATAGTGATAAATGGTGAAAAAATAGTGAAGCAATGGGGAGCCTGATAAAATCCTTAAAAATCAGAATATGGGCTGAGGGGTATTCTAAAAGTCACTTTCACATGTTTTTATTATTTGACTGTCACATTAAGAGATATATCCATTAAATTCATGATAACCTTGATGTGGTTGTTTAACCGTTCACTTAAAAAACATTTAAAGGAGATATATTCATCAAGGCCGTTTGGACTGATAGTATTTAGTGTTTTTATCCAATACATCTCTTTGAAGGAGTAACTTAGACCAAACTCCACCCCTTAAGGGTTGAGGGACATAAATCAATAAATCTTAAGGAGGATACTGGGTGCCCCTTCTCCAAGTAATGCTTAGCCACTGGTTTGATTGATCTCCCATCCCTAATAGCCGTATCAATAGCTGACCTGTGTCTATCTTTGCAGGTACGCAGCATTAAATTTGTTTTACCCACATATGATAGCAGCATGGGCAAGTTATAAGATATACGACATGGGTAGTTGTGCATATGGTAAGAAACTTGATATATATATATCAATATACAAATCCAGAGTTTTATTCAATATTGATCAACGTGTTTCCGCCATATTGTATGGCCGTCGTCAGGATCGCTGCTCGATAGCCTGCAACACCTTAATATATATATACCAAATTTGGCTTGAAAAATGCTCCTAGGAAGGAACCGAAATGTTGCCTCCACAAGTTTGATGTGAATATAAACACAGATTCACAAGACCCAGTTTGCACTGTTATATTTTTGAAATAATTCTAAATATGGATTAAATGGTAGCACCTGGGCACGCAAGGGTATAAGATTGGGATTGGAGTGCCGGTTTTTCCAATAAAGGTGTATAAAGTTTTTACAGAACATATCTTTTTATTAAATGGACACTAAAGTGAAAAAAGTGACTTACCTTTATACTTTTCTATATTTTTAGTGCTGCCATTAACTTCTAATTATTATGTATGTCTCCTCTCTATGTATCCTCCCCCTCCCAAAACTGGGGCACAGCTAGAGTGTGGAGCATGTGCAGTAAAGATGATCTGTGCCCTTATACAGCCAATAGCATTCACCCAGTGATTTTGTTATAAAGTGAAAGTAAAACTGCTTTGCTATGGGAAGTTAAGCAGCACTGGGAGCTGTAATAACTACTTGAAACAAGTACGATGTGTGTGTAAAGGGGAAGGGGATTGGGACTTTGTAATTGATTTCTTTAGGTACAGGGCTACATTGGGACTTAACTAACACAGACAGCAGCTAACTGCAGGATTGGGTTTATCTGCACAGCAAGCAACAGAGCAACATATAATGCTTATTCCTTTCCCTGATCGTAATGCTGAATCAATTAGCCATGCAGTGACAGAGAAATAAGCTTTACTTTAATAGGGGGGGAAAGCAGATTTAAGAATGGTGGTAATTAATCCTTATTACTTTGTGATTAATTGGAAAATGATGTGGCACAGTTTATATGTCCTTACCTCATCCTTATATGTCTCACCTCATCCCCACCCCCCAAAAAATGAGGATCTTGCTCAAAATGCCCCCAAACCTAGACCTTATTTGGTTTAAGTGCCAATTCAGATTCTAAATATACTTACCATGGAAGCAGCAGAAGGGAGCATATCAACCGCTGGAATGGAGGGAACACCAATGCACATGCCAAGAACCTCTAGGAGGATAAATTGAAAGCAGAAAAGGCTTGCACCAAGGAAAAGCTCCTACTCTTCAGTTATCTGTACTGTATTTCGGCCAAATGCAGCAGAAGAGAAAGGTAGGGTTCATTTAACACTACACAGTCAGGCTTATTTACCCAGAGTCGCTATCACTCTGGGTAAATGCTCCTTTCGCTATTCAATATCGTGTTTGCGAATCTGGGTAAATCCTGGTAAGGGATTTTCCAGGGGAGGAATGGCCGAGGGGGCAAATACAACCAAGTTGCCCCTTCACGCTCGATTTTTTTGACCAATCCCACTTTGCTAAGGTCACACAACTGTTTGTTACGCCCATTTTTAAGACCCTTATTCCCATTTTACATTGTTGCGTGCAATATTTAAGTGTATGATGTGGTTAAAGGACAATTATAGTCCCAAAATCTCCACCTTACCCATACCTGGGTGAGGAACTGAATCGCTAAATCCTCACCCCTGGGTACGTTATACTTACCCAAAGTTTACTTTGTTCCTAATAAACTGGAGGGCTGACTAACAACAGCTAATAAACTGGAGGGCTGGCAAACACTGAATAATAAACCGGGGGAGCTAACTAACACTTGCTAATGAACTGGAGGGCTGACTTATACTGGCTAACAATCTGAATTGCTGACAACATTGGCAAATGAGATTGAGGGATAACAACACTGGCTAAGGATCTGAAGGGCTGACAACACTGGCTAATGTACTGGAGGACTGATAACACTTGCTGATGACACTGGATAATGAACTGGAGGGCCGACTAACACTGCTAATGGACTTGTGGGCTGACTGAACTGAAGGATGAGGAGTTTCCAGTTCCTTGCCCATGTTAGCACTAGAGGCGTGTGTTGTGCCTTTCAAGCACATAACTTACTAATAGGTTCTGTGGCAGCCCAAATTTTTCATTGGAGACCAGCCTGGGGGGCATCTGCCCCTCAGCCTACTGGGCCAGTCGTCCCCTGGGATTTATCCACTGCAGGTAAATCCCTGCCAGCAAGTAGGAGGCATTAAAAAAAGCAGTGCTGTGGGCTGTGCTGTTTTCCCCACCCTCCCTCCTAACCTTCAGTCATGCACTGAGCATGTGCCAACTGCAGATTAGAGAAGTAGTATCTCTGATCGCAGATTCAGAACCTCCCACCCCCTGACTTTCTGATCAGTGATTCCTTTATATTTTGGGCTGTACAGCACGTAGATAGGTGGTTGATGGCTTAAAGGTAGGAACCTGGCCTTTCATTTAAAATAAACTTGTTTGGAGACCACAGTTCCCCTTTAAAGGAGAACTAAACCCAAAATACAAAGGCAGCTCCACAGACTCTATAACTGTCACTTAGTAAAACCATTTGTTTCTCACCTCTTAGTGTAGAAATAATTTATAGAACATTTCTGAGTACTGGCAATCTATGATGTCACCGCTGGCTTCTAGTGTTGCCTAAACTCCTTCTGCACATGCTAACTAGCTACCTTGTGTTTGTTTTCCACTCCCCTTATGCTAAGCTGCATGTAACAGTTGAACTCAGAGTCCCCACCTGCCAGTGTCTCCCAGCCAATCATCAGAGATAGCAGTGAATATTATTAGCAGATTTTCCTACCCAAACAGGGTTGGGGAAGGTGTGAACTCTTTTCATATGAATTTAGAAAGCAAGTTGTTAACCTTATATTTGTGAGCATTTCTGCAAGACACTGTCAGTCTCATTTACCCAGACTCACTGGGCAGATATATGGAGTTAAAGTCGTGTTAGCCGGTTCACTACCAGTTACTTTAACTCCATGTTTGCATTGGATGCGGGGGTTATGCAGAAATCATGATTCAATATCAGGTTTGCACTAGTTTTAGTGCAGGATTTTAAATCCGGGGATTTTAAATTCCTGCAGTGGATAAATCAATTACCGGGATTTACCCACATTTGTAAACATGATATTGAATTGCAAACAGGACATTTACCCACAGCGATATCGGCTCTGGGTAAATGAGCCTGTGTGTCTTTGTATGTGTTTATTTCTGCACCCTACCATTTATATTAGTGTGTGTATTGCTGCAATGTACATTTAGGGCACGGCCACACTGCAATGCACCTGAATCGCACGCCATTTACATGCGTCTGCGCTTTGTACATTTTTAATCTGAAAAAGCATGCGATTGCAAGATTGCAATTTTATGGTGCGTTGCTTTATTTCAATTGAATTGAAAAAACGCAATCGCCAGAAAAACGTGCTTGTGTGGCCTAGCCCTTAGAAGTGTAATGCAAGCTGCATTGATTTCAGTTTAGCCATACAGCATGTATTTAATGCAATGGAACTTAACTTTGCAGCAGGTCAATTTCCTAAGTCTGTGGCCCCACTTAAGTGCAAGGGAGGACGCACGTTTGCAATTATGCACGATCATGCTTGCTTCCGTGCATGGGTGTTCCGCTTCCACAATTGGACCCTAGCAGAGCGCATGCAATACAGACCAAAAATGGTGATCGCATGCACTCCAATAGCACACTACAACGCATCGCATGTAGTGGGGCAGGTCCCATAGGCTATTACATGCCTGCACTCCCACTAGCACAAACGGATCGCAAACCGCAATCCAAAATCTGGAGTAGCCCTAAGAGTAGGAGTAGCCATAAGACTCAATGTCTTAAAGGGAAAGGTGGCACCCCTGTAGAATTGAACTGACCACTTTACAAAGTACACTTATAAAAACAAAACAGCTCAGAGCTGCAGGTGCAGCATATTGACTTGACAATGGTCTTAGCACAGCTCTGTGCAATGCATTTTACAGGCCATCTTTGCCTTTAAGACCCAAACACGTATTAAATCTACATGTTGCAGTGCTAAGTACCATTGCATTAAATATAAACTGTATCAGCCTGTATCATTTTTCTAAAGAAAATACTAACAACCTTTTGTTGTGTAGATATTATCAGGCCTATGTAAGTTCTTAAAATCTGATTGGTTGGGGCAAAATTTGCATCATTTTTAAGGATAAGAAGGGTTATTCAATAAAAGTTCTTATTGTAAAAAATGGTGCTAATTTTACCCTAACCAATCAGATGTTAGCGTTCAAATGTTAAATAATATCTGATTGGTTAGAGAAAAATTAGCACCATTTTTAACGATAAGAACTTTTATTGAATCTCCCTAAAGAACTTTTAATACATAGGCCTGCATATGTATTCGGGTTTTAAAGGCAAAGGTGGGAACCCTAGTTGGAAGAGGGTTTTTGTTTATGCAAAACTTCCCACAGGCAGCCCACCAGCTGCATTAATTTTATATAACATGTTTGCATCCCTCTAACAGTACCCCTTTAATTGGCATTCCCTCCAATAATTCCTATTAATACGTATATTTATAGAAACAACATGGTGCAGAGCTACAAGTGGCATACCCTCCAACATTCCCCTTTAATATGTACACTTATAGAACATGGTGCAGTGCTACAGGTGGAGGATAATATAATGACCCTGATCTTAGCACAGCTCTGTGCAATGCATTTCTCTGTGTAATGCATTTCTTAGCTTAGCTCTGTACTACAGTTTGTTGTACTGAATTAAAAACACACTCTTCCTAACCTCCAACATTCCCTTTAGTAGGGGACACTGATGAAAAATGCATTGCACAGAGCTGTGCTAAAATCAGCTTCACTTCACTATCCTCCCCCTACAGTTCTGCACCATGTGGTTTCTATAAAAACACAGTCTTCCTACCCTCCGATATTCCCTTTAATAAGGTACACTGATGAGAAATGCATTGCACAGAACTGGTGCTAAGATCAGGTTCACTTCTCTATCCTCCACCTAAAGTTCTGCACCGTGTGGTTTCTATAAAAACAAGCTCTTCGTACCCTTCGACATTCCCCTTTAAGAAGCTACACTTTCCACTAATATTGCTGCAGCTGACAGGGATTGCTAGAGACCTTCACACTACGGCCATATTTATAAAGGTGTGGTATCGCCTTCTTTCGCGATCGTTATGGTGATTGTTAATTTATGATCACTATTGGAAATCTTGTAAATGTACGATAGCCAATCTAAATCTATGACTGCCTGTAGAATATAATTACGGTAGTTTACAGCATGGTATACTACTACTGCCACGGTCGTACAGTAATGAAAACCCGTGGTATCGCAAGTTTTTAAATATGGCCCTCCAACACTTAAACAGTACTTTGCAGGTGAAACATACAAAGACACAGGTGTCTGCTAGGCCACAGTAGCGCGTTTTGCGCTTGCGATTTTAAAATGGAATTCACGGGAATGTGAAAATTCCAGCGATTTCCGATGCGCATGCATTTTGGTAATGCATGCGTTCACCATTTTTGCTGCATTAACATATGCGTTTACATAACTGACAACGGCAAAATCGCATGCGCAAAACGCACAAGAATCGTGCACACAATCACGTGTGATAACGCTCGCGATTCCTGTGCGTTGCAGTGTGGCCTAAGCCTTACTGTGAATTGTGCAAGTTTATTGCAAAACATGCCTGCTACATGTTTCTGACCCACTTGTCCTTCCTCAAGTGCTTGAGTGGGTCTGCAATAAACTTGCAATATTCACAGCTACAGACCTGTGTCTTTGTATGTTTCACCTGCAATTTATTGTTTATATATCGGATTTGGAGGAGTGAAAGCCGTAGGTGAGACATACATTATTTCAGATCCCGACACACTAGATACCCAGACCTATATACATCACACTACAACACTGCTACTAGGAAAGTGTTAATCAGCTGCACCACCAATTTGAATATTGATGATTTAATATATTTCTACATTATAGGGGTTAAGAGGTGGGAGTGGAAATCACACAGGTGCTGAAAATGTAATCAAGGTAAAAGTACTGGCAGGCAAGGGAAAATGTCAGCTTCAGAGTTGGGGAACAAACAGAACCTAAAATGAGCTCATAGAGGTAAAGAAAAGGCCCCTGAGTGGAATCTTCAATGCGTACTTTCTAACTTAAACTTTGATTTTTTGGGTTTAGTTCTCCTTTAAGCTAAATGAAGCAGCCCATAAATATGATTGTCGGAAAATATTCTGACAACCCCATCAGCGCTGCAAGATGGTATAGACAATTGATATTTCCCGAGTAAAAATTGATTAGGAAGTACAAATTGAACTACATCATCTTGAACCATCTATCCTGCTATTTTTATCACTTTATTATAAGCATTTATAACCAGATATTTGATGATAAGATGTTCTCACCCATCCTGGCAGAAGTCGCTGCCTTCTCCCCCTGCTCAGTGAGATTATAGGAACATGAGCATATGCAGTGGAGGCAGACGGGGAAAGAGAAGTCAGAAGTAACAACCTTGATTGACTGCATGGAGGGAGGGGACAGTTTACTCTGCAAGAATGGGGGCAATAATTATCCTTAAATATCTGGTTAGTTATACATCTAATATTGTACTGATTTAGGTATAGTATTTAAAAACAATAAAAACTCTACACACAAATGTGTCAAACCCACAAGACCCTTAAGATTCATACACACGAGCGATCGCGGGTGCCGACCCGCATATGGGCACTTTATCGGCCGAAACAGACGCTCGACCGTTCGATACTTTCGACCGGTCGGCCAGGAGGAAGGACTGTCGGTCGCGGCAAAAGCAGCCGCGTCCGATAGTTTCCGCGACCGATTGTGCAGTCCATAGAGGACTGCACGATCGGACGAGGTTTTCCACCATGTCCGATCGTCCTTTCGTCCGATTCGGACGAACGGTCGGTCGGACATGGGAGCATTCGAATGCGATAATTTCGGTCCGATCGACCGATACACTGAACTATTGGTCGATCGGACCGAAAGATCTCATCGTGTGTACCCAGCTTTAATGATGTTGGTAGAGCTGCAGGTGACCCCTTTGTCTTTCCCCCTTCTCTCTATAGAAAAAAAAACTGCCTGCTCAGGCAATTGTTAATAGTGGGAACAGTGGGAGGTACATCTACTAATGTATTGTCAGCTTACAGTTGAATCTATTGAATTTGAATCTATTGATGGACATACCCTTTATAGGTTCTGACTATAGCCTTAAAAAGGGTATGTCCATCAAAAAAGTAAGTTGGTTTCTATCTGATTTACTGAAGAACAGGAGGTAAATGCACTATCTCTTACCTCCCGTTCTTCAGTTAATCTTACAGGAGAGGAGGAGACACTTACCCGATCGCACACGCAGCGCTCTCTAGTGCACTAGTATGGCCACGTCAGCTGGGCCACACTAGTGTGCGCTTTAAAAGCATGATCGGATCTTGCTTAAAAGCGCATCAGTGTGGCCTAGCCCTAAGATCAGGAAAAGGAATAAGCATCACCTATTGCTCTCTGTTCTTTCTGTGCAGATAAACCCAATCCTGCAGTTAGCTGCTGTCTGTGTTAGTTAAGTC
Organism: Hymenochirus boettgeri; assembly: GCA_019447015.1. Classification (NCBI taxonomy): domain Eukaryota; kingdom Metazoa; phylum Chordata; class Amphibia; order Anura; family Pipidae; genus Hymenochirus; species Hymenochirus boettgeri. The sequence goes on from CM033472.1 coordinate 157,229,121, forward strand.
CCAATGTAGCACTGTACCTAAATAAATCAATTTCAAAGCCCCCCCCCCACACACACACACCTTCAAACCCCTACAGCTAGAAGAAAATTTTGAAAAACATGATTGAAGCAGCAGACATCCCACCCTGCCAAAACCAATTTCAGGGAGGGCACCCACACATTTCAGGGAGGATGCCTACCCCCTTAAGCCCCACTCCAAGATTAACACATAATCCATGCATACAGACCCACATGTATACAGTCAGACACTCTTGCATACAAACACATGCATCTCAACAGACACACACTCATGAAAACAGTCAGACACACATGCATACAACAAGTCATGTCACTATTAAGTGTTTTTGTCACTAATACTCTGACATCATTGTGCTTCCTCCCAAAATAATACATTTCAGGGAGATTGTATATTATTTCAGGGAGTCAGGGATCTGCCGTTAAAATCAGGGAGACTCCCTGAACTTCAGGGAGAGGTGGGATGCCTGAAGCAGTAATTACAGCTCCCAGTGCTGCTTACCTTTCCATAGCAAAACAGTTTTACTTTCACTTTCACTATAACACAAAATCATTGGGTGAATGCTATTGGCTGTAGTGGGGCACAGATCATCTTCACTGCACATGCTCCATACTCTATCTGTGCTTCAGTTTTGGGATGGGGTGGATACATAGAGAGGAGAGATACATAATAACTAGGAGTGAGCGGAACAGGACATGAGGAGATCTAGTGACAGGGAGTCTGAGAGCAAAAAATCAAGTTCCTGACAGCAATAAAAATGTAGGCAAGTCATTTTTTTCAGTTTAGTGTTCCCTAAATTTCTCTCGTATTATTATGTAAGCTAAAGGTGTCCATACCCCTTGCCATTTAAAAAAAAATCTAAAACTAAAGGTGGCCATCCATACACATGCGATCCCACAGCATGTGTGCCAACAGATCACATTGGTAATTGTCGGCACACATGCTGTGAGAAATGCACACATGGACCCGATCGATCCCCATACACGGTGTGGGGATCGGTAGGCCGTGCAGCCATACACCGCATGATCGGATTGGCTCCCTCGACTTAAAGTAAGTCATTCCCGATTGATCGAAGTGCTGACTACTGACGTTCGTCGGCACTCCAATTGGTCGGGAATAGCCCCTACACACTAACGATAATAGGTAAATCCCGTAATTCCCCGATGGAATTTACACATTATCGTTCGTGTTTATGGCCACCTTAACAGAGGTGATTTATTAAAAAAAAAATAACAGGAGTATTATACAGTGCACAGTATAAAATATTATATAATTGTTAATACAATGCTAACAATAAAAAGGACAATAACAAATAATTTCTATATTGTGTCTTTGTGAGCATGCACAAAGCTTATCATGCTAATACAGTTAAGTTCTCCCGTAGGAGAAAGATAATTAAGACGTGAAGACTTTAACTACTAACTTAGGTATCCAATTATAGAAAAGGGAGACAACTTCCTTCTTCTGTGGAAGAGAAAAAAAGAAGGGGAAAGAAGAAAAGAGGGGGGGGGGGTTGCTGCTGCCACATCAGTCGTACCCTTTCTCCAATGTGTTTAAGGCTTGTTTGTCTGGAGATCTGCCAGGTCGGTTGGTCAACGATCCCTGCCACGTTCGGTCGGGGATTGTTGACCAACTGACCTAGCGGATCTCCGGAAGAACCACCATTACGGCCGATAAAGTGCCTACACATGGGCCAATTATCGGCTGAAATGTTTGCTCCTACACATCGCACGTGTGTATGAGTCGGATACAATAGTTAGACCTGTGAGTCATTGCATGTTATCTGCATGTCCACGCATTTAGCCCATATGTTTGTGGACAGCCATGGTAGGTATTAATACGTTTTTTTGTATGGCAGGGTGGTGTTTACAGCCTGTTTCCAATGGGTTAAAGTAAAAGTATTTTATGAACTATCTGTTGTATTCAATTAGATCAACTGGACTTGAAGTTTAGTTCTTGAAGACGTTTCGCTAGTCATCCGACTGGCTTTCTCAATTCAGAATGACTTGTACAAGAATCTGTGGCAATTATGTACCCTGGAAAATCCCAATTAGCATATCACAGCCAGGTGTTAAGGGCGTGATTAGATAGTGGCTAAGAGGTGTTATAGGAACGCCCAGAGTAAGGTGTCAAAACAGCATTGTACATGGCTGTGATATGCTAATTGGGATTTTCCAGGGTACATAATTGCCACAGATTCTTGTACAAGTCATTCTGAATTGAGAAAGCCAGTCGGATGACTAGCGAAACGTCTTCAAGAACTAAACTTCAAGTCCAGTTGATCTAATTGAATACAACAGATATACCATGACCTGGATGAATGAGAACCTTCATAAGTATTTTATGAACTATATATACTGCAAAGTCATCAGTTATATTGAGTAAACAGATTTTAGGGTCCAGAGCCAAAGGGGAGCCCACATAGTCATGAAAAAAATTGCTGATTTGCTTCAAATAACCCTGAATATATGGGAAAGTCCAAATTCAATGGTAAAAAGAGCCCAAATCTCGGTGGCACTTTGGGCATAAAGGACTGCATTCAGGTTTGTATTTAGCAATTTGTATTGAGTTAGGTACGCCCTGTTAAGCACAAAGATTTGTGTTAATCTATTCGAGTCCTTAGGGGAAACCAGTTTACCCGATCCCAGAACCTCAGACGACACCTCCTCATCTAATAGGGTGACATCTCCCTCCCAGGACTGGCGTTTTCCCAATGTTTGGGAATCGGCCTGTGGAGTGACAAGGGCCAAGTATATCCTTGAGATTATCTTGGATGAGGAGCCATCTCTACGGAGAGCAGGCAGTGGGTTGTTTTTGAATTCTAAGGGGCATATTTATAGAAGGGCAAAAAGTTGCGAAAAGTTTTCGCTTTCTGCATAGTTTTTCGCCAAAAAGTCAGTTAACGCGATTTAAAAAGGTGGCGTTAACGAGTGGCGAAAACGTTTCCGCGACCTATCGCTAAAACCCTTTTCGCCATACTTCGCCATACATCGCAATGGTAATTTGAGCGAAAAGGCATAACGTGATTTATAAAAAGCGAAAAGTGTGTTTTCGCTTTAAATGGAGCGGAATATTATTGCAAACTTGAAGGTGGCGAAAAGGCATCTTTTTACCATGTCTGTTGAGATTTTAGAGTTTTTCATGATTTTTAATGATTTTTTTAATTTTTAATTAAAAATTACAACACATTCATACAAATGATCTTACTACTATTTTAACATGTTTTTTGGACACATCTATGAAGGTATAGATTTTTATTTTTCGCTAAATTTTAGTATACTTTCCACAATGACTTTATGTGACATAACATTTCCTTTGTCTTTTTCATCACATTTTTAGCTTGGACTTTAAATGAGGTGTTCTATTTTGTCTTTCACGTGAAAGCACCCGCACCCCCTTTTTTTTCTTGGGGCTTTTTAGCGGTCACAATGTAGGCTCATTTTTGCATTTCCAATGCAAGGCCAATTGTTAGCATTCAGGGTGTGTGCTTTATTCTCTGCTTTTTGGTTGTGTTAAAACAACTCATTCTGTCCTTTCGCCTTTCAAATGCGCATTTACGTTGTTAATAGGCGTGTTGTCAACTTTATTATTTTTCTTTCTCTGTATTCTCCCAATTTTTGCTAAATTGAAATATAGTGCTAAGAATGTTGAACAGCTGGCTAGCCGATAACAATGATTGGATGTGGTTTTCACTTCTTTTGCTACAAATTTCACATAATTAAAAAACAGGAACAATAAAGTTTGATTAATAACAAACACTATTTAAACAAGCAGCTTAAGCTTATCATTGTGGCTAGAGAAAATGAGTGGGGAGGAGCTACTTTTGTTTGGCTAATGGTTTTTCGCAATGCAGTCATCTTGTAGACGCGTTAAGTTTTCACTGCAATACTTTTCACTCTTTATTGCGCCTGTTTGCGGTTTTCAGACGCGTCTTTTCCCCTCGCTTTTTTATAAATACCACGAAAAGAAGTCCCAAAAAGCGTTGTTTTCGCTGCGACGTTTGCCGTTATTAACTAGGCGAAAAATTTAGACTTTAATAAATATGCCCCTAGGGAGTGTGCTCTGAACTGAAGTTGGAAGGCATGCCTAAGTTATTATTTTAGCTTTTTATTATTATTGTGGATTTGTATTTTTTCCGTGGTGCTTTACAGTTGCATTAAAGGGCATGTCCACCCCCAAAATTATAATCCCCCCAACTACTGGCCCCATTGTGTAGTGTAGTTTAATCCTTACCTAACATCCCAGCTCCATAGGGTTCTCCTGTAGTCCCCCCCCTAAGTCCCAAAAACTGCCCACCAGGAGGATAGCAGAGTCCATATAGGACTCTGCCTCCTCCCTGGCCTCCGGGAGAAGTTTGGCATGCGTACTGCAGCCCTTCTCCCCCTCCCTCCCCCTCCCTCTCCCTCCCTCTCCCGATTCCCTCCCCCTAGCGTTTAACCCCTTTAGTATAGTAATCCCACTGGTCCCCCAGCCCCAACCGCATAATTTTTATTTTAAGAAAGCTCCCCAAACTCTTACTTACCTCTCCTCTTTCCTCCGCTGAAGTGAGCTGCCGGCAGCCGCGTCCGTGATTGGCTGCCGCTCAGCCAATCACAGACGCGGCTGCCGGTCCCGCCCCTCTGCTTGCATTTCTCGCAAGCAGAGGGCCGGGAGCACGGCGGAGGAAAGAGGGGAGGTAAGTAAGAGTTTGGGGGGCTTTCTTAAAATAAAAACAATGCGGTTGGGGCTGGGGGACCAGGGGGAAGGCAATATTAAAAATGTGATTTAAGGGTGGACATACCCTTTAATATACATGAGGAAAACATACGTTACATACAAGGGTAGTGCAAGTAATACAAAGTGCAAATAATCCTGGTCCAGCAGCATTCAGTGTGGTAAGTTACAGCATTACTGTGGTACAATAGGATGGAGGGCCCTGCCCGAGAGCTTACAGTCTAGAGGAGATGAGGATGAAACATAAGGTGAAGCAGATCAGTAGATGTAACTAAGTTGTCAGTGGATTATAACTAGCAGGTCAACGATGGGTCAGTAAGAGGGGTAGAAGTGTCTAGGTCCATATTGTAAGCTTGCCTGAAGAGGTGAGTTTTGAGGTTGCATTTGAATATATCACGTGATGGCGAATGACATATAAAGCGAGGAAGGGAGTTCCAGAGGGCCAGCACGAGAAAAGTCCTGAATGCGAGCGTGGGAAGAGGTGATTAGAGTGGATGAGAGGAGAAGATCATTAGCAGAGCCAAGTTACACCTTGGGTAGTATCTGTTTATCACATCAGAGATATATGGGGGGGCCGTATTGGAGAGAGCCTTGCAGGAGAAGGTTAGCAGCTTAAATTGGATCCTTTGGGTAATGGGAAGCCAGTGGAGAGATTGACAGAAAGGGGCAGTGTGCGAGAAGCGTGAAGATAGGTTGATGAGCCTGGCAGCAGAGTAAAGGATTGATTAAAGGGGTTGTCAGTCCAGCTGAGAGATGATAAGGGCATGAACTAGAATTTTTGTAGCATTCTGTGAAAGGAAGGGAGGAATGCGTGAGATGTTTTTACACTGTAACAGACATGAATATTTATGTGGTGTTTAAAGGGCAAGTACAGACCCAAAATTAAAACTTATATACAGGTAAATCACCCCCCAAACCCTAAACGGTAATAGTTTGAAATGTGAAATATATAAGTCTAACCTGAAATCCTGCACAATGCCCTGTTGCCCCTGTTTCTGCTTCCTGGTTCTTCCAGTTAGTAACTGTCAGTTATGGATTTGACAGTTGACATCACAGCCAATGACTGAATGTTAATCCCATCTGCCTCTTCTGAGCATGCCCAGGCTCAGTACAGGCTCAGTACAGGTTTCTAAATTGTTCAGTTTCCATGACACAAACAGAAGTATAGCAGGCATACAGTAATGAATTCATAGGACAAACTATGATATATCAACATATTTTAACAAGACTATTCTTTCTAAAAGATGTTCTTATGAGGGTGGAGTTGTCCTTTAAAGGAAAGGAGTCAAAGGTTAATCCCAGGCATTGCACGTAAGGTGTGGGGGAGATTGGTGTGTCATTGATGTAGATAGTAATGTTAGGTAGGGAGGGAAGATAAAGAGGGTGGGAAAAATTTTAGTCTTATCCATGTTGAGTTTGAGGAAGCGGGAGGACATAAAAGCAGAGATAGCATTTAGGCAGTCAGGGACCTGGAATGTCAGAGTAACAAGGTTAGGGGGGAGATGTAAATTTGGGTAACATCAGCATACAGGTGGTATTGGAATCCAAAGAACTAATGAGCTGACCTAGCCCAAAGTTGTAAATGGAGAAGAGAGGGTCATTCTCAATCTTCATTTCATATCCAGGTGATCTTCCACTCTGTTGATTTGGGATTCAGTCTCTGTGACTCTATCCATTAAATTGTGGAGGTCCTGGCGAAGCAGCAATATATCCACTTTAAAGGGCATGTCCACCCCCAAACTATAACCCCCCCATACTGGCCCCATTGTGTAGTGTAGTTTAATTCTTACCTCACATCCCAGCTCCATATGGTTCTCCTGTAGTCCCCCCCCACGTCCCAAAAAACTGCCCACCAGGAGGAGAGCAGAGTCCATATAGGACTCTGCCTCCTATCTGGCCTCCGGGAGAAATTTGGCATGCGTACTGCAGCCATTCTCCCCCTCCCTCTCCCTCCCGATTAGGATCCCTCCCCCTAGTGTAAAAAAAATATTTACATAACATTCCTCTGCCCCCCAGCCCCAACCGCTATATTTGTATTATCAGAAAATGCCCAAAACATTACTTACCTTCTCTCTTTCCTCCGCCACACTGAACTCCGCTCAGCCAATCACAGACGCGACTGACGGTCCCGCCCCTCTGCTTGCATTTTATCGCAAGCAGAGGGCCTGGCAGCGCGGCGGAGGAAAGAGGGAAAGTAAGTAATGTTTTGGGATTTTTGATAATACAAATATAGCGGTTGGGGCTGGGGGACAGGGGGAATGTTATGTAAAAATTTTTTTAGAAGGGTGGACATACCCTTTAACTCCTCTATTTTAGGGGGTTAGAGTTTTTTGACAGGTGGTGCTCGCTTGCAGGACTTTGCTCATTGCCTATGGAGGCAGCGTGGCCTGGTCTCCTCCATCTTTGTCTTGTTGGCGGGAACTGATTTAGTTTGACCTGGGGCTCCTGGGTCTTTTTTGGAGGACACACTGTGAGTGGATACTGGTGCAGGCAATTAGAGGTGAGGAAAGTGCTGTTAGAGGTTACTCCATGTTCGTTTTAGGATTAAAGAGAGAGGAGCTTCTTATGTGTGCGTCCTATGTCAAGTCATTCCAGGCCACGCCCCCTCCCCATGCCAATTTTAGGCAAATCACATCAGATCTGACAGGTTTTCCTTATTTTGGCATGGTGTAGGGGGCAAAAGTGCTGATAATATACTACTGTCAGCATTGTGGTCAGTCAGTATTGACTCCTGTCACCCCTCCCTCCAACCCCCTACTCTCCAACATTCACCAATATGTTCATTAATCGGGTGAAATCAACAGCTATAATTTTGACTGAACTGATAACTCTGAACAAGAGATCTTACCTGCCAACTTTCCACTTTAAATAGGTACACTGATGAGAAATGTATTGCACTTTGCTGAGATTGGGTTTACTACATAATTCTCCCTATGCAGCACTGCACCATGTTATTTCTATAAGTGTAACTATTATAAGAGGTATGCCTTACCTCCCGTTCTCCAATCAATTGCTCCGGATCAGGACAGTGACATCCCCGAGCGCTTCCTTGTTCTGTCTAACTATAGCGCACATTATTGCGCATGCACGCTATAGCTGCACAGAACCAGGAAGCAGTCGTGACCTGTCTCTGTGGCCATGGTGGATTGCAAAAGGTACGTTTCTTAACTCTTCCTTGCCATATATTACCAGGGACTTAGGGTGAATGGCACCCTGTGCAAGATTTGTTCCTGGTGCCCCCCTCCATCTATGTAAAAATTTAATACACTATCGGGACGATGTAATAAAAGTTATCATTAAAAATGGTGCTAAGTACTTAGCGTTCGAGGCAAGTTACCAGCATCAATTACCACCACGTTGCTATGTAAGGCTGGGCACACACCGATGATTTTTTTCTGGGCTAACCAACCAATATACAAAAATATCAGTTGCTGTACCCAGCATTAAGGTGCTCGAAATCTCGGGGTACGTGCTTTCTGTGATCTCCCACCAAGTGCACAAACGTGCCAGTGGTTTGGGATCAACCTGCCTCTCTATTATGCCCAAAGCTGTTAAGCCATAGGGCTACAGAGAGGCTACTTAGGTCTGTTGCCCTCACTTTCTGCTCCCAGCTGCCACCAGGAAGCATTCAGGGGGGGCTTGAATTGGATAAGCCTGACGGTCCTAAAAAGGACCTGGGCAATCCCGCCACAGGACAGTGAACAAACAAAACAAAAAACAAAGAATAAGTGATATGTGCATTAAGTGATAGTGTCAATAAATAAGTGAATTTCATAAAGGGAATGGCCATGTAGGCCCTGGCCTTTCGCCAGGGAATAAAAAATAGCCGAAGCTATGGCAGGAAGTGTAGGGAATGCTATAGACACATGCTAGCCCAGTGCACAGTAGTGCTGGAGGGAAGCTCATGCTTTCGCACCCCCCTGCCTCAAGGCTTAGACCGGGTTCCATACCTTCACCGGAAGCTGTGAGACCAGAAGAAGGACCCTCCGGTTCTAGGGCCGTTCTCCCAGTCCGCCAACAATCATCCAGGAAAGAGTACTTCATCTAGTCTTATTCCAAAATTCATGGGAAGTGACGCTTCCAGCTTTAGGCTTTAATCATAGCATGTAGTGTGCAGATCCATTCAAACCAGGGAGCATGGGAGGGCGTAAGGGTTCTCCCCACCTCTCCACTGATAAGAACAGATACAATTGATCTTAAGCTAGGTACACACACTAGAAATAAACCCCCAATACCGTGGGATCCAACAGTATCAGGGATTTATCGCTAGTGTGTGTAGCGGTTTTCCACAATGAGTGAGCGGCCGCCAAACGTTTCCGTCGGCCGAGCGGTCGTTCTGGAAAAAATTTAAAATTTCCCTAGAGAGGAGTCGGCCACGGCCGAGGGAAACACACACAGGGTTAATTTCCCTGACAGTCTTGCAGATCCTGTCATATTTCAGAAATCTGTAGTGTATACCCAGCTTTAGCCGAAAGGCAGAGAAGCGATTAAGGTGCCCATACACTACTTAAAGGGTATCTCCACTCGTATTTTTAACATTTTGGAATCCAGTTCTATTGAAGAACGGGAGGTAAAGGAGCTGTGCCTTACCTTCATTCTTCAATAGAACAAACAGGAGCCAGGAGAGAAGGTAAGAAACTTACACGCTCGCTCGCTCCCCCGTTTTGTATCTACAGGTCCCGACGGACCTTGTCTTTAGCGCATGCGCGATCTATGCGCACAGAAGACAGGTCCGTCGGGACCTGTCAGACCAAGCGCCGGGGGAGCGAGCGAGCGGTAAGTTTCTTACCTTTTCTCCTGGCTCCTGTTTGTTCTATTGAAGAACAGAAGGTAAGGCACAGCTCCTTTACCTACCGTTCTTCAATAGAACTGGATTCCAAAATGTTAAAAATACAAGTGGAGATACCCTTTAATACACTAATGTCCAATCTACAGTACACAAGCCATGTCTGAGCTCTCTATATACACTATACATTTATATACACCATTATAAACATCTTAATGGTATATTGCGATTGTTCACAGAAGGGGAGAGGCCTCACCCTCAGTGTTACATTGAGTCTAATGTTATGGTCCGATAACCCGGCAGTACAAACCGGGTTAAAACTTTAACGAAGGTGCCATTTCCATGAATCAACTTGTTACAGCCAATTAGCTGCGAGATGTGTCGGTGTTAAAGGAAATTCCACCTTCCCACAATACCGCTGATTGGGTCTAACAGTTTGACAGGTCATTCTATGGACTCGCTATGAGCCGCCTGGGATACACATTTAACTCTCTTTAGTTCGTTTTATCGCAAACAGCCAATCAACAGCTAGAGATTCCTTTGTGTTTCCGCTATTGTCCAATCAACTCGCGTTCTTCTGTGCGCGTTGCCGACATTGTACAACAATCTTGGTACTGTGCGCGAAGCGCGTTCACGTCCGGGCAAACCAGCCAGTCTATGAGAGAAGGCTGAGCGGATATGGCGGAGGGTGAGGGTGCTCCGCCATCGCTGCCGCTACCACCAGCCAAAAGGCTCTGTTCTCGTGCTAGTCTGCAGTCTCATGCTACGCAACAGCACCGATGCACCTCTGGAGCCGGGCGGCCACAACAGTACCCTCTGTATCAGCCTGAGTCTCTGCTGGACTGTGCGGCCAAGGCTGTGGCTGAGAAATGGGCCTTCGAGCGGGTGGAGGAACGCTTCGAGCGCATCCCAGAACCAGTGCAGCGCCGCATAGTCTATTGGTCGTTTCCACGGAACGAACGGGAGATCTGTATGTACTCATCCTTCCAGTACCGGGCCGAGGAGACCGGCCCGGTCAGTACTGGGAATTCTCCAGGAGGCACTGTTGGAAATACGATGGTGAACGGACAAAGCTCAGCCATGAGTGGACTTGTGAACGAGGGACTGTTCCCCATGGAGGTAGCGAAGTGCTCCCCTTCCGCCGTGGGATCCGGCTCTTGGAGAGCGGCTGTGTGGATAACGTCCTGCAAGTCGGTTAGTATTGATGGAATGGGGCTGTGCTGGGTGATAGGGAACAGCTGCCAACTACTGCTTGTTTCCCATGATCACTGGGGAGACTGGCTGTCCCGTGACCAGGTTAGGAGAGGCTCATTCCTAGTGACAAAGCTGCTAACCACAGGCTTATCGGGAAAAACGTACTAAGGGGATATGTGGAGATGCTCAGTATGGGGCTTTTTTTTAAAGCTTTCATGGAGGATGCAGGTCATGTGTTTATAACAAAACAGCTGGACAGTAGAAGGCTGTAAGTCATGGGTTTGGGGCAGTTATGAAGAACTTCGATAATAGACTTGGTTATGTTCATGGGAAGATAAACAGATATTTGTGCCCAGCCGGCTGTTTGCAGATGTCATCCATGCCAAATAACATACATGTGCTATCTAGGACACTAGGGCTCTCTTGCCCTGTTTTTGTATATTTAAATAACCTACATGTCTGATTGTCCTTCTGTTCGTTTTTGATGAAAGAACCAGACATTTGTAAGTCTCAGTCACTAAAGTATCTTCCTTATTTTCACCCAATCAACTGAAATATCAGTGGGTTGGCTCGAAATATCTGTCTGAAGGCTCATACACACGTGCGATCGCAGGGGTCAGCCTGCGACACAAAATGTATGTGCATGTCCGTTTTGGGCAACAATCGTTCCATGTATGGGTGCTTCTTTGGGTGAACCAGGTGTTAAGTCTAGGCTTGTTGTTGATCTTCCACGCAAATCATGATATTATTTACTTAATTGTAGTTGCCTGGGTATATTAAAAATTCCATTAGTTTTTTTCCCTTGCTCAACCACTGCCTGTCAACATAATGGCTATAGGTTAAAAGAATTGTACAAAGTAAAAATGACTTTGCCCCAGTTCAATCTATAAATTAATCCATGTAGGCAACACTTAACTTTGATATGTTTGTGTTGCTGCATGACTTAAATCCAGTACTTGTTTTGATCAAGCTCAGTCACCCAGCCACCTGCCAGACTATCTGACTCTCTGTGAGGGCAAAAGTATGCTCAGTAATCCCCATGAGGCAGCACTGGCAGAGGGAATTACCCACCATGCAGTTCACGTACCAACTGTCAGCTACAGCAAAACTATACATACCTAAAGTAAAACTAGTCTGTTCACCTCCCTGTGAATAATGTATACATTTGCTAGGAACATTAATAGGAGAGTTAAATGTCCTTTAATATGGATGCTGAAAGACTGGATATTTGATCAGTTCGGTTATTTTGGCAAGAATGCTTTAGCAATCATTCAGACCCCATCAATTCATTAGCATTCAGCCAGGTTAAATTGCTTGTGGTACCTTATGATATTTGGTTTGACCGACAAACAAACACTGTGGAGAATGCACATTTGGTTTGATATTAAACATATTTTTTGACATTTTGAAGAAGCAGACCATACTAGCAGATTTTTACTTAAGCAATTCACCAATGTCTAACTTTGCTGCAGAGAAAGTGTCGGGCAGTAATAATAGAATAAGTGCATGTAGTTTTCTCTCCCCAAGATGTCTTGTAGGAATATCAAATGCAACTTTGCATGCAGTTTTCAAACTAATGTGAGCAAAAGGTACCATATTATGTATGCCAAGTAATAAAATCATTAATTGTGATTTATAACTCATCGCAAGCTTTAACGTTTTAACCTGAGGAGGGAAGTTAACCTGTGGGGGGAAGGTGCAAAAAACAAAAGCAAATAGGAATATTTCAGTGTACAAAGAATATCATTTTATTATAGGGAAAGTGAAATGCTGTGGAAACACTGTTGTTGCCTTTGCATGTTGCATGCTACATGTTGATTTGGCTTTTTTTCAGAACATTTTTATCAGATTGTTGATTTTTACAATAAAATAATTTTACATGGTGGCTGCTATTTAATCCTTTCAGTTGATGTGGTGGCAATCAATAATGTTGCACTGCAAAATGAGTTTGGTCATTGAACCATATCTGACCATTTCAGCGAACCATAATTCTGATCTGGGCACAGTTTCATTCCAGTGTAATCTCTTTTTTTTCATTGGCTTTACAGCAGTGGTGTCACATTGAAGAGGTCTATATAAATCCATTGCATGGCAAAAATTGCCCTGCCATGCAGTTCAATTACTGCAAGCTTCACAGGGCTGAACCTGTTATGGTTCACAGGTTTTTGATTAGCTTTAGACTAGCAGATTCCCACTCTCTTTCACAGACATTGCTTTTAGTTTTGCATATCTTAGTGAAAAATAATTATTAGCATTGAGTTATATTGATTAAGAATTATATACCGGTAATGGTAATTTTTCAAAACAGTCCCACATAAACTAACACTGTTAAATATCATCAGAATTTAGTAGTGCTGATGTCAAAAAACAAACCACAACAAATACCCTCAATTAATTTATGGTCAATTTAGTGGAGTATAACTAGGTTTACAGTTTCAAATTATTGCACTTGGCAATCATTTTTGACCCAGTATTAGATAATATATTAACATTACATTACTGGTACACATTATTTATTATTCTCTATACAGTTAAGTGGATGGGGTGTGTTTAGGGGTGGTGCTTATGTATGTGGTCATATCCTGGTCTTTTAAATGGTTGTACTTTCTGTCTTTACTGTTTTAGTCTTGATAAAGGAGTCGTGTTGACTCTGAAACATAAAGCGTTTGTGATTTTAAATCTGTTGTGCGGTTGAACCTGCAATGATACCAGTATTCATACCTGACTACTATTCAATAAACTGATTAGAAGTCTGCTGGGTGGGAAGAAAGTGGGTTCTGCAAATCTTTTGGCTATTAAAGACAATGCAGTTAGCCCACATTTACAAAGAACTTTGCTAAGCATATATTATTGGATTGTATGCAATATGCCTCAAATATTTATTTGTTTCAAATTTGAAACATGATCTAAAAAGTGGTGCCTAGCCCTAGAATTCTTTACACATTTTTACCCTACTTTTTATCCTAGAAACCAAGAGGGAAAAAAAAAAGTCTATCACCTACATCTCTTTCTACATAATTTGTTCACCGATACAGCATTTATAAATACGAAACTCCAGGGATAGGAAATAGCTGATTAGAGAGCTTGTTTCTCTTCTCTATCTTTGAACATGTCTGGGCCATAAAGCAGAGGAGGGGTGAACTGTATAATGCTGTAAGCATTATAGAGTGATAGGCCAGTGAGGCATTGTTTAAATTCACAGTTTCTGTTAAATGCTGGGTACACACTGGGGAATTTTTCGTCCCAACTGCTCGTTCGCCACTAGCGAGCGTTCGGATGGGACTAATCACTATCGCGTCAAGTGTTGCTGCAGGGGTCAGTTCAAATGTGTGGCCTATAGGAGTTCGCACGATCACCTGTGATTTCCTGACATGTCCAATTACTCGTATGTCTGATCTGGGCGACAATTGGTCGTCAGAGACAACAACCACTGCAGATTATAAGGCTTGTGTACACAGCCTTATAGAACATTTAATTTAGCCTAAAGATTCAATTTGAGAATGGTGTATGTACATTTACCTGGTGCATGCTTATTCAGAATATGGGCAAAAGGTAACAAAACCTTAAGTGTTAAGTAGGGCTGTATTTTGGGAAGCACAGGGGTAAATTGGGTGGAATACTTTATTACGGTATATTAACTTGTTTTTTAGACAACTCTAAAAGCCTATCTACGGTATATTTTATAGGTTACTGGTTCCATTTACATCTGTAAAAAGCATTTGTTAATTTGTTTAACCCTGAAAACATCATCGGTAAATAATCCGCATGAGTGTTTTATATTTTGCAGTTTATGTAGGTGTCTGGTGAAGCTTATAAACCAAAAACAAACTTCAGGCTATGCGTTTGTAATGTTTCAAAAATGCAATGTATATTAAATACATGTTGCCATGTCTATTTACTGTGTGTTTGTGTTTTCCTTTTCCTTATAACTAAAGGAAATGTGATCTGTACAGGAATTGGAAGAAAATAGTGATTGCGTGTTAAGGTGGCCATACACCAGCACGATGTTACTTACCCGACCGACCGCTCACGCGACGTTCCTGCGATCCTGCCGGAACCACCTCTCCCGATCTTATATACGACCGACATGCGATCGCAAAATGAATGGGATTTTGCGATCGCATGTCTGCCGTATATAAGATCGGGAGGGGTGGTTCCGGCAGGATCGCAGGAATGTCGTGTGAGCGGTCGGTCGGGTAAGAAATATCGTGCTGGTGTATGGCCACCTTTATGGAAAGTGGGACTACATGCAATACCCGTAGTGAAAGTGAGGTATCCCAGATTGCAAAACACAGGAGCTCTAAAAGGAGGACAGAACTGTGTGCACTTAGTCTTTGCCCTATAATAGTTTAAGAAATACATTTTGTTTCTTGTGAAATAATTTTTTGAACGTTTATTATTTTTATTATGGATTTATATAGCGCCAACATCTTCGGTGGCGCTTTACAATTACATAGTCATACATTACACACAAGGTAATACAGGTTATACAAAGTCCTACATATTACATACACAGGTAACACATAATATAAGTAAACCGAATGAGGAGTTTCTTACAACAATACCGTGATACAATAGGAGAGAGGACCCTGCCCAGAGAGTTTACAGTCTACAGGATATGGGGGTGAGACATAAGGTTGCAGGAATTGGTAGGCTGTAAATTGGCAGTGGAACTTGAAAGGTGTGTTGGGTTTACAGAGCTATCGTGAATTAAGGTGGGCAAACGTGGTCCAATGTTCCTCCAATCAGATTTTTGATCGTCCAAAATGATCGGATATCCGATTGTAAGAACCCATCTAATATCTCTACCTTGCACTGGCGATCTTCCGTAGATTTCAGCTTGAGAACTGCTGAAGGTATGGTTCTGGTAGATGGGGTCAATGTAAAGTTTTCCATCTTGCCCGATCAGGTTTCTTTCGATAGATCGATCGATATCGACGATCAAATCGATCTGAATATTGAAGCCGTGTAAGACATCAGCAGATAAAGCGCAAATCTGGCCTGTGAAATTCTCAGGTAAGAACCGCTCCGTTGTTATAAAAAGCTGATTTGGCATTCGTCTTTTTAAACGCCGTTTAACATAAGAGCAATGTCATCTGGTTTGCGTGTGTTTTTTTTTTTAAAAAAAGGGATTGTATCAGGTGCAAATCCCACGTTACTTCCCTTTAATGTAAATAGGAAATTTTTTAGTGGCCAGTTTCTTGCAAAAACAAAAAAAAAAAAAGAGGTTAGGACCAAGGTCAACTCACAATATTATGTGGTGATGTATTCTGACATATTGCCTTGCTTAGCTTAGGCTTCTGCTTAAGCTTTTGAGATTTCCTCCAGCAACTCATTGGTATGTTGCACCAAATGCGTTTTTCAAACATGCACTATTGACTAAATCACCAGTGCCCATTTAGTGGTTTAAGACGCAACATTCTTAAATTGTATTTGCTTTTGAGAGCGTAGATAAAAAAAAAAAAAAAATACAGCATTCGGCATGCTGGGTTTCCAAGAGGTGGGAACAAGGAACCACGTGATGGAAATGCACTAAAGCCTTCCTTCTGCTGCTGAAAACTTCTAAATGCAGTTGCTTTCATCCTTGAAAAAAGCCTTTTTTAATTCTAAGTACAGGATTCAAAGGGATTTAATTAGGCATTTAGAAAGAAAAAAAAAAACAGGAACAAAGCTTCTCACAAAGAGGCCATCAGCATTTGTAGTATGCAGGGATTGAAGTGTGCCGAGGATGTGCAGTCACAGGCATCTTTATTTCTGTCACATCTTTGAAGTATTAAGAAACATACTATGTGAAAAAATACAAAATGTGTCTTTCTAAGAGATATACCAGACATATAGCTCTGTTAAGTCTGTAAAATATTTTTAATTATGGAAAGCCCTGTAGTTATAGCTTTTTCCTTGGCACAAGGTGATACAGAGTAACTTGGTAGCTAAAGAACCTAAAATATAAAGCCTTCTTTAAGCAAGAATGCTTATGTTCCAAAGCATTGCTCAAAATCGAATGTAGATGAATGTATATACAGAACCTTTTCATAAATGCATCTGTTTTAAAAACTTAGTCTAGGTACACTTAATATTTCAACCTGATTGACCAGTGTCTGCTATCTACAGGAAAAATTGCCACTGATGATATTTCGGCGGGATAGTGGTTGGGTTAAAATAATGACCTGTGTGTACCTAGCCAAAGAGCAAATCGGCACTTGTATTATCATGCAAAAAAAACAATTCATACAAAACAAAACACAATCAGTTTTCTTTCTGCCCTGTCTTTAGATAGGTAACAAGTCCGATTAATGTCATGGGGGAGGTGCCCCCACCCTCAAATGCCAGAGAACAATAGAATTGCTCCCCCATGCAGGATGGGTCACTAAACAATGGGGAGAGGCTGTTCACAGACAGTGAACCTCCGCCCCAGTCTCATGTCTTGCTGACTCCAAGAGGTTTTCTTCCAAGATTGCCCTGTATTTGGCTCCATCCATCTTCCCATCAACTCTGACCAGCTTCCCTGTCCCTGCGGAAGAGAAGCACCCCCAGAGCATGATGCTGCCCCCTCCATATTTAACAGTGGGAATGGTGTGTTCTAAGTGATTTGCAGTATTAGTATAGCATTTTGCATTTTGGCCAAAAAGTTCCATTTTGGTCTCATCTGACCAGAGCACCTTCTTCCACATGTTTGCTGTGTCCCCCACATGGCTTGTGGCAAACTGCAAATGCTTTTCTGTTAACAATGGCTTTCTTCTTGCCACTCTTGCATAAAGGGCAACTTTGTGCAGTGCACGACTAATAGTTGTCCTATGGACAGATTCCCCCACCTGAGCTGTAGATCTCTGCAGCTCGTCCAGAGTCACCATGGGCCTCTGACTGTTTTTCTGATCAGCGCTCTCCTTGTTCGGCCTGTGAGTTTAGGTGGACGGCCTTGTCTTGGTAGGTTTACAGTTGTGCCATACTCCTTCCATTTCTGAATGATCGCTTGAACAGTGCTCCATTGGTGCTTGGCTGACCATTATCTAGTGTATGTACAAGGCTTTTGTGAGGTTAACATTGCCATCTCCTGGCAAACTTAAACTCTATGAAGAAATTGTAGGCAAGAGTTAATTTTATGCATTTGAGAATCATCAGTTGCTCCACTTTGTCTGTAAGGTCACCTCTTGTCTGTATAGGCAGGGTCCCTAAATTTGGGTAAAGCAGGGAATAGTGCTGCTGAAGGGTGGATAGGATACTTGGCTTAAAGGACAAGAAAAAAAAGGGGGGGAAAAGAAGCCAGATATTCCTGATTAAAATGCCATGCTGGATTCTAAAGTGCCTGTGGGGAACCTGGTCATAAATTTTTGGCGCATTGTTGTTAGGGGGCACATGCAGGGAAAAGCAAAACGCGAAAAATAAACTTTTAAAGTAGCACTTTGACATAAGTGCCCTGTTATTTGTTGAGTTATACTATTGAACCATTTGGCTGGCACCCAGGCAGTTATTATTACTTGAAACATGCTCACTTGGAGAGATTTGTTGTCTGTTAGTGGGCTGGACAGGGTGGAGCTATAAGAATAACCCAGTTGCTTAACAAATATATATGCTTAGGTTTTTCACCCCTCCTCTAATCACAAATCTAATTCTTGCTTAGCTTTACAAATGAAAATCTTGAGTAAAAGTTCTTCACCAAAAGTACACAGGGGTCTAGATCCTCACACCTGACTTAACTTGCAATCATCTATTTTACTTACCTTAAATTTTCCTTGTCTAGGACCTGGCTTATGTGAAGACATACATAGGAAACAAAATGAGCTGGAGTTTGACCAGACCAATAAGGAAAAGTTAATTGCCATGTTTACCACCAACCATACATTAAAACCTATCATCTGCCCCCCTCCCCAAAAAAAACATTTTGCAGGTGCTCCTAAATTTAAGGAAGGAATTTTAGTCCCTTACCGCTTTTCTACATGCTAGCCATCATTCAAGCCTATGATGGTGGTGGAATGTCAAATGTCTTGTGATGGCTGTATGAGCCACCACCTTCATGGCTTTGTGAACTCAAACAGTCAAAGGACCTATATCTGTTGTACTCATTTAGATCAACTGGACTGGAAGTTAAGTTTATCTAACTGAATACAACAGATATACCATGACCTGGATGAATGAGAACCTTCAAAACCATTCAGTCAAGGGACCTGGTTGGGGGGGCTAAAAGTTTGTAAGGGGGAGTACATGCCTTTTTAAGGTAAAGGATTGATTGCTTTTAAATATGTTAAAGGATATAACCGTCCTATTCTCACAGCTCAAGTGCTTGTCACAGATACTCAGAGAGACCGTGCAGACCAGAAAGTGTAACTTTATATGGCTATAACTTAAGATTCATAATAGCTAGAGACATCCTAGGCTTGTTTAAAGTTGTGAGCTACTTATTTTAGCCAATGTATATGGAGACCGCATTTCCCCTTTAAGGTGGAAGAAGTGTGGGCAAGGGCTTTGTAAAAAAGATAACATTGAGAGGACAATTTCTTGGGTGTTTGGGGACATGAGTGATGAAAAACATGGTGCAGCATAGTCAAGAGCAGGGGTGTCCAACCTAAGCCAAGCCATGCTGGGTGCTTCCCTGCCCTGGAATGTTCCAAGTCCCACCCCTGGAACGTCCGAGCCCCATCTACCTGTAAGTCCAGGTGGGCTGCAAAAAATTGCAGGTCAAGAGAGTTAATGCTTCACGATTTTAAAGGTAAACTGGTCTGCAAAGAATTTGATTTTAAATGAAAGGCCAGGTTCCTACCTTTTTAAAATGAGCCACCAACCTCCTCCCTTCATGCTGCACAGCCCAAGATATGAAGAAATCACTGATCAGATTGTTAGGGGGTGGGAGTTTCGGAATCTGCCGTCACAAATACTAGTTCCTGCTTCTAATCTTCTGTTGGCACATGCTCAATGCAGGGGAAAGCAGTAGAAACCAGGAAGAGATAGTTACTGTGACTAAAGGAGGAGTGGGAGGGGCAAAAGGGTTTTTTAATGGGATGGCAAGGGGAGGGGCCTTGGGCCTGTGAGGAGGAGGTGACGGGGAAGAGACTGTCACATGCTTTCAGAGCAGGAAGTGCAGGGGATCTGGTGATGCTGCTACCATATCACATAAAAAATTAAATATCTTCAAAACGATGTAAAAATAATAAAACTAAATTGCAAAAATACTTAAAAAAGCAATTCCTGTCAGCTTACCTAAGTCATGTTTGGACCACAATTCAGAATGACTTGTACAAGAATGGCAAAATGTAACCTGGAACGTGTCCCAATCAGCATATAACAGCAAGGTGTTGGGGACTTTTTGAATGCGAGGTGTGATTGCATTGTGGCTGAAGATGGGTACCATGTTGCGATGCTTCCTCCTGACCTGACCATTCGGCACTTCCAACCAGACTGTCGGTCACGGCAACAGTGTTTGTAGCTGGCAGTTTGCTGTGACCGAGCATGCGGTCCATAGAGGACCGCACGATCGGCATGTGGTTTTCCCGACACGTCTGATTGCACTTTGGTCTGATACAAATGGTCAGCGGTCGGTGGTGGCCATGAGAGGAAACCATACAATAATTCGCCCCCCGACCAACCGAAACACTGAAATGTCGGTCGGGCTGAATTGTATGTTGTATACCCAGCTTAAACTGCTTAGTAAGTAAAACAGCATTGTACATGACAGTTGGCAATTCTCCCCCTCTCCCCCATGCAGTTCCTATGACACTCCTCCACGTCTCATACATTAACACGTGGCACAAAATCATAGGAAATCGTCTAGGGATTGATTATTCTCTCCCTATCCTATTTAATTTATTAGTGACGTCTGTCCATAGGCGACACTGCAAAACCAGAGGCCTGCACTACACTGATGATGGCTCAATAAAGCCGAAACCGGTCTGTAGTTGGCGCTCTGGTTTTGCATTTAGCTTGTGGTATGCTGTAAAAGTCTTTTTAAAGATATAGCTTCCTAAGAGCTTCCATGGTAAATTCCCAGAGGTCTTTGTTCCTTCAAAGCCTGTATTCTCTCCCTATCCTATTTAATTTATTAGTGGATTGATTTATCGACATAAACATTTCTGACTGTTTTTAGCAGAAATGGTCAGTCCGAATAAACAGACATGTTTGTGACAGCCAATTGTATGCGTCAAAATATTCTGAATGATTAATTGGGCTGAACTATCAGCCTGTATGCTTGGTTTCCAAGCGATAGATTGCTGATTGGTCGATCTGCTGATTGAAATATCTAGCAGGAAGACTGTCCGTGTATACCAGTACACCACATCTTCTTTTGATCAATATCGGCTCCCGTTACGATAGTAGAGGGAGCTGATATAGGCAATATGTATGGGCGAATGAACAATTGTTCCGTAAAAAAAAACCTGGAATGATCATTCCTTTGTACGTACAATTAAGGACAAACTCACAATCCGATTCCAATGGAATCTGATGTGAATTTTGTGATCTTAGTCACTTGTATGGGCAACTTTACTTCTTTATGAAAAGCAAACATGTTTGTTTACATAATCTATTCATCAAAAATCCACCCCTAAAGCTTATACATTAGTTAACATATCTCCTGATGTTCCCACAACATTTTAAAATCTGCTTGGCCAGAAAACTGATGTGAACATCGAAATGGTAAAAACACTGCACTAATTCACATGCAATTTTACTTTTATTTACAATGCAACATATTTTTTTTTAGTCCAAACCAGTTGTCCCAAATTATAGCCATGACTGTAAATCAAGGCTGAACCTGGACCATAAAATTCATTTTCAGGTTAATTCACTTTTTAAATATCATTTATAGTTTTTATAGAAACTAATGTATGGAATATTAGCATTAGGTCACACATAGCATTTTTTTGAGGGTTGTCTGTCACAAATTTTATTTTTAAATTTAATGAGAATTGCCCACGAAACCCAATTGTTAATTAAAGTGTGCAACTCAAATTGTAGGGCTTCTTGCTGATAGAATCGTTATTTTTTCTGTTTCTGAAAGACCGTAAACTGAGAACAAAGAGCATTAACCATGGCTGGGCTTTTTGTAGACCTTCTCTTTTGAAATGTCCCTCAGCCCCTCCTGCTAATTAATGTAATTACAGCTCAAGTGAATATTCATAAATTACTTTGGCACTAATTTGTATAAAATGACACTCTGCTCACCCTCTGAATGATTGAAGAGGTCAGGATTAATTCTGTTTGATTGCAATTTCTTCACCCACACATCTTTCAGCGTTAACTTTTTTACTATTTATTCTATTATAATTCTTTAAACTTTGTAATTTACTTTTTTTCTCTCCCCCATAAGGCATAGTAGACGCAGGATTATTTCTGCCAAATAATTCACAGATTGACATATTGAAAACAATTGGCTGTTTCAGAAATCACCGTTGATAATCTACCCAATCCATTCATTATCCTTTAATTCCAAAGACCATTCTTTCAGCTGCAAACATACAAAATAAGTTTTATGGTTTATCTCATTGCTTTTGGCACTGTTGTATTGTCTGTGGAATTGTTATAATTTGGTAAGAGGTGATTCTACAAATGACAGACGCGGCTGCCGTCAATGGAGAGCGCCGTGTAAGTAGCTTTCTAAATCTTTTTTTTTTTTTTTTTTTTTTTTTTTTAACAAAATGAAATAGCGGGCAGGCATATCCTGCACTACAGAAATGGAATTAATGCTAGGTGGATGGATGGATATGGATGGATCCGGGTTGTTGGAGGGTTGGTGGGAAAGGGCTCCCCTGCGCTTGCCACTGTCCTCTCAGAGGACAAGGAGGAGGCAGAAAACTTTGGACAGGAAGACAGCTCCTACACTTCAGTTTCCTGGCCTTTGACCATGCAATGCAGGAGAACCCTAAGGAGTAGAGAAGTAAGGTATGGATTTTTTTTAAAACTACACAATAGGGCCAGTAGTGGGTTAAATTTTAGTTTGTACCATGCCCTTTAATGGTTGGTACAACACGTCTTATAATTTTCAACCATTTTTACACTAAGTTGGGTTTTCCCAAATAAGCAGACATGTTAAAAAATCATGCGGATCAATATTTAGCACAATTGGTTGAGTAAGAATATAGGCTGTAGCACTTAAATTCAAAATAATCAATATATTAATTTTCAATCCAGTCCGTCAGAATTATTGTCCCATTATGTGTAAACGGGCCTTAAACTAACTTTTGTTTCAGTGCGTTACATTATGAATTTGCTCCCGCGTGGTGAGGTAGGCGGTTCACAGTGCTGATTTTTTTGTGACGGGTCAAAAGGGTTTCCAGTAGTGATAACTGGTGAGATGATTACTCACTTTTTTAATACTCTATTTGCTTTGCTAAAGTAAATTAATTTTCTTCTATAGACCTTAGTAAATCAGAATCTGCATTGGGTACATAAAAAATGGACTATGCCCCCCCCTCCCCAAAACCTGTCCTTCCCATTAAGCTCCAGGGAACGGGCCTACAAGCTAGATCAGGGTAATACTTAGCTACATTTGCACTTATTAGTCAGATCCAGCTCCACGCTCTTCCTGCATATGCGACATGGTCAGTGGGAAGGTACACTGCTATAAGTATTTTACATCAAGGGTGGCCAACTTGGCCCATGCATCAGCAGCACCCCATGCACTGACGGGGCAGCAAGTGTAGCCTTCGTTAACCCACTTGGTTACGCCCATGCCATGCCCACACTACACCCCATTGTCCAGCAAAAAATCTCTGCTGGGCTGCGGGTTGGGCAACACTGATTTAGTGACTTTAGTTACTTTAATGGGAAGGATTGTTTGGAGTGTATACGGTAATTGCTTTTTAAATGCAGTAAAAACCTCTGATTTCGACACTTGTGGACAGACACCATAGATGATGGGTGTATATGAGTAGAATGCTTTACTATAAGAATAGTCTTATACAACAAAACACCTAGTGCTATAGACTGCCTGTTATGACGTGTTACAGAAAGTTAATAGCAACTATATTCCAAGGTAATGTATACGGTATGTTTTTTGGCCTGTATTGTAATTATTTTGTATAATTATTTGACACATTATGGGTCACTTTTACAATAAATGTATGCATTAACATCAGGACCTATTCTAAAGAACTTACAATCAAAGTACCTTATCTTGGATTGTAAACCCAATATCTATGTGCAGAAACCCAAGACTGTTCTTGGAACCCAAGTTATCAAAGTTAACCACTGTGACAATATATTTTTTAGTACCTTAATAGCCAGCTGAATCAGAATCTCTGAGAGAGAAACATGCCAGCTTGCTTTCAACTGCTTTATTAATTTGGAGTACCTGCTAGTTTAAAGGGCATCTCTGCTGACATTTTTGAAAATTTTCATAGAGAATGTTGTAACTGTTATTCCTAGCTTACAAAATATTTTGTGGGAGGAATATTAGAAGAGTCTGCGCTACCACAGGTAAGTATTTATATAAATAGATAAAGACGAGAGAGTTACACTCCTTATTTAAACATTCAAGTGTTTTAATATTAGTGCTGATTAAATGACATACTCACCAAACAGTTTTAAACTTACCTGATGGCACTCCGCTTGCTACTTCTTAACATTGGTCTACTCCTTAACATACTGTCCTGACCTGCTTCCTATCTTTCCTCAAGGTGCACATGCCTATAAGATAGGAGGCCAACCCATTGATCAGCTGTTATCCGACAAATATATTTTTAAATATTTCTGTAACTGTGGTTGGCAAATTTGTCAACATTTGGTGAAACTAACTTTTTCTTGAAACCAATTGCTTACTGTAATGACGAGTGGGAACCACTTATTTAAACATTTCCTCCAGCACTTCATTTGCACACAGTGCCAGACAGAAACCTATTTTATGGGACAATTTTACCTGGAATTGGTTTTATGGTCAACATACCGGGGCAATATGGTGTATGTATTGCCAGTGCCTGATGAGCTCAGCAAATACATAACCCTATCTACCTCTGTACTAGTTTCAATGAATTAGAACTTTGATCAGACTGAGTCTCTTAACAGCTGTGCATCAACTAATTATTTGTTTTGGATGGAAATGTGCTAATTGGAAATTATATGTGATAATTTGCAATTCTTTCTTGTGAATGGGTGGGAGGTATTAACATTTCTCTTTCCAGCACTTTGAGCACATTTTTGCTATTTGCACGCGTGAATGTATATGTTTATACATAAACACACACTTAAATATCCTGGTTAAGTGTTTTGTTATTGTATATAAAATAAGTCTTTATTTTTCTCCAAAATGATATTGTTCACTTAATTGTTTTACTATCATGGTGGAAAATGATGGTAGAAAGGAGAAAGCCAAAAACAATAATACAAAATGTGCTTCTGGTAATATGTTGTGCCATCTGCTTCCTGTGACCTTAATTTAGTGCTATGTCTTTTCGCTCAATCGTTTTTTGTTTTTTTTTATCCTTCAGCGGATAAGTAATTTTTTGATTAGTGATCATTTTCTACTCTGTTACTATGACATTTAGCGAGGAAAAGACAGAGCTTTGAGTGAAATCTGCTGTTGCCATGCCATTATATAGAGTATGAAGCACATACAGTAATCCCCTCTGTATAACTGTATAACAAATAACCAACCACCAGAACATTTCTGGATTCTGTATGTTAAAAAAAAAACACACCCTAAAACAGATAATAACAGAATATAACTTCTCAGACTGAAATGAACATGTTACTATAAGAAATATAAACATTTTTATTGTTTAATCATAATTTAGATTGAATAATTTTTGCTGTAACTGTTGCAACTTCTTTTTAGACCTGGTCCACACTTCTGTGGAAGACCAGCCATTGCATTTTGAGCATTTTGGTCTATCAGACTACTGATCAATTTATTGGCCAATTTGTTAGCCAGCCTGAAAAATAGGACAAGGCTGTTCCCGGCCATTACCTAAGCTGGCCATACACATGTGATCTGGATTGCCAAAAAAAAAATATTTTGTAATAGCAACAATTTCAAGTAATTAAAAATATGCTAAAAATTGCAGGATTGTACAAAATACATGCATACCCATATCTTTGGATAATACAGTATATACTAGAGTATAAACCAATTTTTTTTTTTACCTTTAATATCATCCGGATAGTCTCCCCTTGGTTTATACTTGGGTCTGTGCTGATCTGGATGCTGCTGGACAAAATCACATAGCCCTGGGAAAAGCTGTACCCTGTAACACAGAGAATCCTCTTGATTTCAGTAGGTTAGGCAATTGTTGCCCTGCTCACTCAGATCAGCCCAGACTGCAAGGTAAATGGAAAATAACTATCTTTAAGAAAGGAATGCAGGGCACATCTGTGTATGGGACTTTCTATGGGGCTGTGTATTGGACTTTCTATGGGGCCGTGTATGGGACTTTCTATGGGGCCGTGTATGGGACTTTCTATGGGGCCGTGTATGGGACTTTCTATGGGGCGTGTATGGACTTTCTTGGGGCCGTGTAGGGACTTTCTATGGGCCGTGTATGGGACTTTCTATGGGCCGGTATGGACTGTGTATTGGACTTTCTGTGGGGCTGTTTATTGGACTTTTGTGGGCTGTTATGGACTTTCGTGGGGCTGTTATTGGACTTTCTATGGGGCTGTGTATGGGACTTTCTATGGGGCTGTGTATGGGACTTTCTATGGGGCTGTGTATGGGCTTTCTATGGGGCTGTGTATGGGACTTTCTATGGGGTGTGTATGGACTTTATGGGGCTGTGTATGGGACTTTCTATGGGGCTGTGTATGGGACTTTCTATGGGGTGTGTATGGGACTTTTATGGGGCTGTGTATGGGCTTTCTATGGGGTGTGTATGGGACTTTCTATGGGGCCGTGTATGGGACTTTCTATGGGCCGTGTATGGGACTTTCTATGGGGCCGTGTATGGGACTTTCTATGGGCCGTGTATGGATTCTATGGGGCCGTGTATGGGACTTTCTGTGGGGGCCGTGCATGGGACTTTCTATGGGGCCGTGATGGACTTTCTATGGGGCTGTGTATGGGACTTTCTGTGGGCTGTTTATGGGACTTTCTATGGGGCTGTGTATGAGACTTTCTATGGGGTGTATATGGATTATCTATGGGTGTGTTATGGGACTTTCTATGGGGCTGTGTATGGGACTTTCTATGGGGCTGTGTATGAGACTTTCTATGGGGCTGTATATGGGATTATCTATGGGGCTGTGTATGGGACTTTTTATGGGGCTGTGTATGGGACTTTCTATGGGGCTGTGTATGGGACTTTTCTATGGGCTGTGTATGGGACTTCTCTATGGGGCTGTGTATGGACTTTCTATGGGGCCTGTGTATGGGACTTTCTATGGGGCTGTGTTTGGACTTTCATATGGGCTTGTATGGGACTTTTCTATGGGGCCGTGTATGGGACTTTCTATGGGGCGTGTATGGACTTTCTATGTGGGTTGTATGGGACTTTCTGTGGGGCCGTGTATGGGACTTTCTGTGGGGCCGTGTATGGGACTTTCTATGGGGCCGTGCATTGGACTTTCTATGGGGCCGTGCATGTGACTTTCTATGGGGCTGTGTATGGGACTTTCTGTGGGGCTGTTTATGGGACTTTCTATGGGGCTGTGTATGAGACTTTCTATGGGGCTGTATATGGGATTATCTATGGGGCTGTGTATGGACTTTTTATGGGGCTGTGTATGGGACTTTCTATGGGGCTGTGTATGGGACTTTCTATGGGGCTGTGTATGGACTTTCTATGGGGCTGTGTATGGGACTTTCTATGGGGCTGTGTATGGGACTTTTATGGGGCTGTGTATGGGACTTTCTATGGGGCTGTAGGCTTCATGGGGCTGTGTATGGGACTTTCTATGGGGCTGTGTATGGGACTTTCTATGGGGCTGTGTATGGGACTTTCTATGGGCTGTTTATGGGACTATCTATGGGGCCTGTGTATGGGACTTTCTATGAGGCTGTGTATTGGAATTTCTATAGGACTGTCTGTGGAACTATCTATGGGAGAAAGTCAACCCTCGGTTTGTACTCAAGTCAAGCAGTTTACCTAGTTTATCAGTTAAAAGTAAGTACCTCGGTTTATATTCGGGACAGTTTATACTCGAGTATATACGGTACTGTTAAACAGACATTTATGGATTTTAAACAAGCATTTCTTTATAGGATAATTATGCTTATAGAACTCACCCCCCTCCCCTAAAAGTACCTAAACTGCTTAGTCCTCACCTCATGGTACAGTCTCTATCTCCTGATCTACTTTCCCTTGCCTCTCTGGTCTAACTTCCCTTCACATACTTTCAGTTACAAGTCCAGTGGAAAGACAAGCTCTGCAAGAAGCTCATCTTCCCATTGTCCAGATCATGGACAGCTGTAAGATGCTGAACTAGACCAAACCGGCGTGGGACATTTTGAGTAAGTATATCAGGAGATAGAAATTGTAGCCAGCGTAAGTATAGTTGTCCTTTTAACTTGATGCAAGAGAAACTTCTAATTTTAAAATGAAGCCTTTCTATAGCCTGGTACACAAAGACTAATTTTAGAATGATCATTTGACAGATTAATTTACTGTGTCTGTAAGTTGAAAATATAAATGTCCTTGATATTTTGGTCTGACTTTTAAAGGAAAACTAAATTAAAAAAAAATGTAAAATCCTAATATGAAATCTTTTCTCCCTAGAACACCTATACATTGTAAGATTCTTCTCTAGTAAGTTGTATTTAGTACATATATGTAAGATTCTGTAACTAAGAAGGCTTCCATGGTACAACACACAGCGTATGCAGTCTTCAAAGAGCAATGCCCCTTGACCCCAGTATTCACTTTTTCTACAGAGTATGAAAGCTTTTCTCCCCCCAGAAAACCTATATATTGTAAGATATTTCTCTAGTAAATTGTATTTACGTACATGTGTGAAAGAGTTTCTAAGAAGGCTTCCGTGTTGTTGCCAGCTCAACGTACAGCCCATGAAGTCATCAGAGCCTTGTGAACATGTGTACCTCTTGCCATGCCTCCTGAACCCAGTAGTCAATGTCTCCATTTTCTATACAGATGTCTCTGCGCCAATTAGGAAGTCCCTAATTAGACTTTAAAAGCTGCTTGTTACCCTGCATTTTATTTACCTGCCAGTCTGAATTGCATACAGCCTCCTGGGACAATGCAAAGGAGTCAGATAATTTTCACTATAGTGGCTCACCTGTAAAGCACTTGTTTTAGAAACACACAGGCTAAAAAGTCACAAGTTCAAATCCCCAGCCTTGCTTTTATTTTTTGTTTCCATTATGTTCCTAGCAAGAGATAAACATTCTACATCTAGTGGTGCTCCACCTAGTATGTGGGTGGGTTAGGGGTAAAGGTCTGGTTTTAGCAAGACAGAGTACATGAGGTTGCAGGTTTAATTCCCTAGACTTAAATTTTTACTCAAATGTTTATACTCTGTTTCTTACATCCATGCCAACTAAGAAACACAAATATTGCTTTTCTAACTTTTTTTTTTAAGTATGACCAGCAAAAGATTGTCGTAAGGACAGGCGTTGTGAGGTCAGTGTGTGCGCATGTCCTGGCAGCGCCGCTGTGAGCGTGCACACACCTGATGTCATCAGGATGCGCACTCTGCGGCCGGGAACAGTATTATTTGACAAAGGGATTTGCCAAAACTCAGAGGGGCGGAGCTAAAATCAAGAGCATACAGGAGGAGGAAGCCAGTGACTTTCCTGCAGTAAAGGTAGTGTATGGAAGGATGCTAGAACGGGGGGGGGGGACGGGACCACTTAACATTTAAAGCCCCGGCTATCCAATAACATTAGGTTATATTTACAGCGAAAAAGACAAAGAACCAGTGTGGGTCGAAACGTTGCACTATCTTTGCTGTCTGTAAGAAAACAGCCATGTGTTATGGCAGAAACTGTTTTTAAAGAATTGTGAATAAAATACTATGTTTTAAGGAAGTGATGCTCTGGACTATTTGGATACAAGAGTATAGAAGGTAAATATACAAGCGTGCACCCGTGCTGTTTCCCAGAAAGCGTGTGCTGGTTATACCTATTGTTTGTTCGTATTTTTACAGTGTACATACCCTTTATGATCCATAAGATCTGGGTTGGCACGTGTGGATGCATATTAAAGGGGAACTCTTCAGTCTCCAGACAAGATGATTTTAAATAAAAAGCCAGGTTCCTGCCTTTAAAATGAGCCACCACCTCTCTACGTGCTGTACAGCCTAAGATATGAAGAAATCTCTAATCAGAAAGTTAAGGGGTGGGAGGATGTCATATGACATTACAAAGGCTGCTCCTCCACAGCCGCAGGCTTCAGTGTGTGACGGAAACAGGAAGCCCCTCCCTCCTCTTTTCCATGTGATGATCCCAAGGTAAGGGAATCTGCAGCCCCCCCTCCCTTTACAGGCTGAGGCAGAATCAGACATACTGTTTTTAAACTGATTTCTGTAGGGAGGGTTATGGGCCTGCGAGTGGACCAGGCCTATTGGGGCTGTAAATGAAAGTGGCAAGAGGAGGGGGCTATGGGACCCACAAGTGGGAGGGGACAAGGAGCCCATGAGTGGGAGGGGCCATGATGGCTGCACGGGAAGGGGCCAAAGGCTGGCTTTCAAGGGGAGGAGGAGACCCAGGAAAGAGGGATCTGATGATGCTTCTTTCATTTCACCCAAAAATTTAAATATCTTCAAAAAGAAGTAAAATTTAATAATAGAAGTAAAAAATTAATAATAAAAGTAAAAACACACGTAAAACCATTTTCCTGTCAATTTACCTGAAGTCATGTTTGGACTATTCCCCTTTACGTCAGATGTTACATCTTTTAATTTTATTAGCTAGTCAGAAAAATCTACAAGCAACTTTTTGAGCAGCCATTTTCATATACATCAATGTGTTTTAATCTTTTCCATTTCCCCTTTGAAAAAGATGCAAATTTTTAGCTACATTATTACAGGCTTAGACTCCTTAACATGGATACTAACTGGTATGTTGTTCTTTCACAGCTCACAATTCCCAGCCCCCCCCACCCCATTCCTATTAAAATCTTGCTATAATCGCCTAACCTAGTTTATAGTAACTGGTATATTGACAGCACTGTCTATCCATCTGTCCATACAGCTTGGCTTTTTGTTTTTAGTCTTAAGGTGCTCATACATTACGTTTATTTTGACGTTCCAGCAATGTTAGATAGACGTCCGCGCAACTGCCTGGCTTTATCATTTTTGCATTTGAGATTTGATTGCAAATAAGTGGACAAGAGCATAAAGTGTTGTGGGAATGCTAAAAGTTGAAACCGCTGGTTTTAATTCGACGTTTGATAGATGCGCCAATTGAAAGTATTAGATGCTGGCTTGACATGCATTATCAGTATTAGAGGAAATTCAGCACAATAGTTCAAACTATAATAACCTGTGTTAAAGTGATTTTATTGCCTTGAGATCTTTTCTTTGTCTCTAACGATTACTTTGGTATCTGACAGCCTGCGGTGTATTTCAACAGTTTAATTAACAATATTTAAAGAGTAGATTGGATGAGACCATTCTAATTGCCTAACTCTCTCTTTTGGGCAAAGGTTCAGTAAGCAAGGGACTAAAGAATCCAGTCCCCGTAGATTTAGGAGTATATATATTTTGCAGTAATGTATGCTATGATTGGTTGAATTCAGGCTGATGCAAGAAGTGGAAATGTTTATTAACAGTAAACGAACAATTGTCAGCAGGCCTGTAAATAATAGCTGTTTGTGTTTTTTCTGCACGGTACTTTAGATATTTTACTAGAATTATTAAATAGAAGTCTGTCAAAATATGCTTGCAAAATTTTTATTTTATTAATGCTTACATGGGTTCTGAAGACAAAAATACATTTCTTCCAGATGTTTAGGGGCAAATTCCAGAAAAATAAATCTGGTTTAGCGAAAAATACAGTCAGGCACAACTCTAGAGACCCCTTTAGCACTCGTGGAATTCCTCTGTGTAATAGCTAAATTCCAATGAAAAGGACACTTACAGTTGACCTTGAATCGTCACCCGTAGGTATGATCAAAGCGTGTCTTACCACAGTACCATCAGCAGTGTGGAACCCACTCCCTGGCTCTTGAGTGTACTGGGACTCTCCCATCTCCCCGGACCTCCCTCCCTTATGCTCGCTGATGCATTTTTTCAGGGAAGCTTTTTTTCCCCTCTTAGCATCCTCTGGTACAATCTCGTAGATGGATACCGGAGTTTGTAATCTATTACCTCCATTTTCTGCGGATTCCAAATCCACAATGCTCCTATATACCACATTTAAAAAGCATGCAAACAAATCCTACATGTGATGGACTCAGCATTGACATAATAGCCAAAAATTCTAAGTACCACCTAACTAATAGGTAGTTGGAACTTCAGGTAACTTTGAGTACCTAATTTGACTTTCCAACCAACTCCAGATCATGATTTGTTATTATAAATAAATGTGGTTTACTAACCTTTGCAGCTTTTAAAGTGAGAAAAATTAAGAAACTAATTTAAGTTAATAAAACGGTAAAAAAACATATTTACATATTGTTTCCCCTAATTGCCTTGCCAGTCAGATTGTTTAATAATAGGTTGAAGAGCAGAAGGCAAATATGCACAATAAAAATGTTCACTCCAAAATTCCTAGAAATAACTGTTTAGAATTTGAGCAGAATTTGAGCAGTTTTGTTTTAAACCCTGCCAGTTTTGTTTTAAACCCAGCAGATGGGATGTGGAGGGCCCATAATAAATGTAATTAAGGTTGGGTAGGGGCCCTTGTGAATGAGCTTATTTTGTGTTAAAGGAACTGGAAGCAAGTTCTTTGGGGTTTTTCAGATTGTGTCTAGGGTGATGAGCAGATGGTAAAGAGAAGCGTCCCTCTAGCTTACTCAGCTGCTCAGGGAAGCTTAGAGGCCACCTCTGGCGTAAACAAACAAATGCCAAGCATCTTCAGGGTTTAATGCTGAGCTGCGGGTCTATAGCTAATTCTGCCACAAACTGTTATCTTTATATATTAAAAAAATACTGATTTGCTTTAAATGGCTTCTTTATTGACAACAGGTTCACATGGCATAAAAGCCCCTACAACCTATCTGCTGCTTACATGAAGGAAACTTTAAAGATTAGTTAGATATTTCATTCAAACAAATACCCATCCTTGTGTCAACCAAGCAGTGTATCCTCACTCTCCATCTTAAGGTGGCCATACACATGGGAGTGATCTGTCTGCCGTGCAGCCATACACCGCAAGATCGGTTTCGGCTCCCACTATTAAAGTAAAGGGAGTTCCACGACGGGATTTACCTATTATCGTTCGTATTTAATGGCCACCTTTACTCTTCAAGGACCCTTCGTCAATTGCTCATAAAATGAAGCACATACACAGAAATACAGTGTAATTTTAATATTAAGGGCTTGTGCAAACATCCAATACTGTGCACGATGGCCATTTGGTGGATCACCGAACATGTACACACATTCGAGGTTCAGTCAAAATGGGCATGCATCATGCACAGTATCTGATGTCTATGGGTACAAGGCTTAAACAGACATGCGATACTGTGCCTAACCCCCCCGGCAGATGACACTTGTGTGACAAACGTCAGTTCCTGGCGATAATCTCACCTGTGTAGCTGTTCAGTGGGGTGCCCAACGAAACTGAGGCTGGCCGGACACATGTCGTCTTCTCAGGGTTGGGCATCGTGCACAGTTTTCATCTCAAACAGCTGAGAAGAATATTGATTGATTTTTCTTTTTGAGCCTTCCAGCAATTTCAAGCTGTACTGAACAGAGTGGATTTGTATGTTTCTGCCTTGGGCAAGGATAACAAATTGGGACTTGTAATGGTGCTTTGTCTAGTTGGATGCAAGTCTGCATCTTTTACAAAGGGTTGTAGACTAAGGTGGGTTTCAGTAAAGCGATCTATTATTATAAGCCTTTTATTTTATCATTTCTTCTTCAGTGTTTACTATTAACTCCCAGTGCTTTGTAAAGCTGCTAAATTTGTTGGGTGTCCACCCCAAAACTAAAATTTGTATATCAACTAATTACACCCTCTCCTCCAGAAACCTAGACCTCATCTGCTTTAAACTTACCTATAAGGCTTCTGAATATACTTGCCAGCCCTCATTTTCTTGACTGTCTGCTGCTGCTTCTCCATTCCTTTTCCATTCACAGCAACAGCAGAAGGGGCTGGTGATTGGTTAAAACATCACGTTTTAGTTTGAGTAGGGGACATGGCCATTAAAATGTGCCATTATGCTAGGTACAGTAAATTTGGATAAAATCTAACAAAATGTAAAGGATTCATTCTGTGACTAATCATTTAAATGTTGGTTTCTTGCTGTCTCTGTAATGACAAATTATGGCTTGCACATGACAGGTTAAGTAGCAATAACTAGTCACTGGGAATGCTTGCAGCATCCAGTGGTGTTAGTCGTTTCACCTTAATTTATTCTGCCAATTATTGAATTTCTGACTTCCCTGTAGTGTGTTGCTCTAGTTATTGAATATTGCACACAGTTTCCCATATGTCAGTGAGGTATTACTATAACTGCTGCTACGTTGTTAAATCTGGTTTATTCTTCCTCCACATTCTTCTTTGTTATTCTTTTTATCTAGAAGAATAAGCAGAGGATTTTCACAGGCCCAAAAGATTTAGTAACTGATGACTTATTTTAGCACTTTGTGTTTTTAACCATTTTTAAGAATGGGTCAGTTCCTCCTAATTACAATAAACAAACAATGAGAATCCAGAGAAAAACACAGAAAATTGTGCTCATTCAACCAAATGCCATTAATAAGTGTGCCTCTGGCAGGAAATAGGTTAAGAAAATATGTATGTTAATGCTTGTTTAAACACTGTTAATTAAGCAGTGACCCCAGCCTGAACTGTGCTTGGATCCATAATTAAAGCTTTTGTAAAAAAAAAAAAAAAAAAAATACATTTAAATTTTTGGTTCTATTTATATTTTCCAAATTTGTAGGGTTTAGTATTACCAGTCAAACTGTAGAATTAATAGGCTTGGGGATAGTAGGTTTGTAAGGTGATTGTGTAACTTGGTTATAGCACAGAAAACTGTAAGGAGATGGTTTCAGGGTAAATTTGTTCTTGCTGTATTTTTAATTTTGATATAACTTACCACCACTCTCTATACCAAAAGTTATATTATTGTACAATAGCATTTGTTAACTTTAAAGCTAAATTACCATAATTATTTTTTAAATGTCAGTCCTGAACATGCTGTTTGAAAAAGTTTGAAAACCGCTGAATATACTTTTTTTGACTGTAGCACACGTCGCAATTTTAATTTCTCTTGACAGATCTGTTTTTTATTCAGTACTGTCATTTCCTATTATTTATGGACTTTACTGCACTATTACTATAGTGCAGTTTTTGGAGGCTTTCAGGGTTATTTAATAAAAGTTCTTATCGTTTAAAATTGTGCTAATTTTGCCCCAACCAATCAGATCTTATTTAACATTTGAAAGCTAAAATCTGATTGGTGGGGGCTAAATTAGCACCATTTTAAACAATAAAAACTTATTGAATCTCCCTGTTAATTTGCGGTT
This sequence comes from Hymenochirus boettgeri, assembly GCA_019447015.1. NCBI lineage: Eukaryota > Metazoa > Chordata > Amphibia > Anura > Pipidae > Hymenochirus > Hymenochirus boettgeri. The sequence continues at coordinate 157,264,342 of CM033472.1, forward strand.
TATGATGGCACTTATGAAACAATTAGCCTTTTTGATTAATTAAGGTCTGGACAGTTCCTATTCAACAAGCTAATGTATTTAGAAATGCATTCCTGGAATTTTTTTTTTTTTTTTAAAGAGATTTATATTGATATCCCAAATATTTACTTGATTGGCTCCTAGAATTGTATGAATGGCACCCAGTATCAAAAAGTGTATCCACTCTTGGTTTGTTTTTTTTTTGCCCCAAGCTAAAATGTCCTCTGCCCAAGGGGTTAGCTTTTTTTAAAATTGATTTAGCAGTTGGCACTCGGGGGGAAATCTAGAAATAAACACACACTTTAAGGAATGATCCTCACATTGAACATTCACACTTATATCCTCCCCTCTACAAATACATTTGTATTATAGGGGCTACTGGCTTCTCTGGATGAAGATTTGCCCATATAGTAGAAAAAAAAGAATAATCATCCCTTTTTTATGTGCTAAGGAATATATACACTTTCGATGCTGTTGTGTATACAATCCTTCTGTAACCACATTTATATTTGTTTAGATTTTTAATGTCCCCCTACCACAACCCTCTCAAAACTTACCTACAATTATTTGATTGTAGGTGCTGTTCCTTTTCTTATTTATTATTTTCTCTTCTGTTGGTAACCACTTCAGTCTGGTTACATTATTACAGTATATACTTGTGTATACACCGAGGCACCTATTTTACCTTTAAAAAGGACTAAAAATGTTTGACTCTAGTATAAACAGAGGGTAGAAAATATAACCACTACTGCCTTCTGATTCTGTATTGTTTTTATGCTTTAGTTGCCCTTCAAATGCACAGCAGAATTCCCATACAGTAATAGCCAAATCTAGTATGGCTATTACTGTATGGGATTACTGTATGGGAATTCTGCTGTCCATTTGAAGGGCACCTAAAGCCTCAAAACAATACAGAATCAGAAGGCAACAATAGATACCATCCTCCTTCTGATTCTGTATTGTTTTGAGGCTTTAGTTGCCCTTTAAATGGACAGCAGAAGTCCCATACAGTAATAGCCATACTGTATTTGGCTATTACTGTATGGGAATTCTTCTGTCCATTTTAAAGGCAATTAAAGCCTCATTCCTTGTTTTAGGTGCTGGGAGTTGTAGTTTCCAAACATCTGCAGTGGCAAGGAATTGCTACTGCAGGAATTGCTGCACTTTCCCTCCCTCTGAGAGTCCCCATAGTGTTCAGTTGACTTCTCCTACCTGCTCTGGATCCTCTGCTCTGCTTCCTCGGCCTGCCCTGGTTGACTTCTCCTACCTGCTCTGGTTCCCCTGGTCTGGATCCTCTGCTCTGCTTCCTTGGCTGCGTGCTCCGCATTCCTCTGGTGGCTGATGTCACTTCTTGGCGCAGAGTAGTGACATCGGCCAGCAGAGGATGCGGAGTGAGTGGCCGCCGGAGCAGGTAAGTGTTTGTCTCGAGTATAAACCGAGATTCAATTTTCAGGCTATTTTTTTAGCATTAAAATCTCGGTTTATAACTCAAGTATATACAGTACTTTGCTCTAGTCCAGTTTTAAATTGTCTAGACTAGACTAGAAACAGATACTGGAAGAAAGAAGAACTAAAACTTAATCAAATGTGTGATTAATTTTATGTGATTATGTATTTTCACTCTCCCTCCTGAGATGATCCTCAGGTTTTTTTTTTTTTTTTTTTTACTTTTTTTAACGAATAAAACAATGTCATTATCTTTAACATTAGTCTATTTTTTGCTGTAAAACAATGTCATTATCTTTAACATTAGTCTATTTTTTGCTGTAAAACAATGTCATTATCTTTAACATTAGTCTATTTTTTGCTGTTTGCTGGGACCTTAAAGGGCAACTGTGGTCTCCAAACAAGTTTGGCTGGAGCCTGTGAGAAATTAGATTGGGGTGAATGTTTAAACTTCCTGCTTCCAGTAGGTTGAGTGACATCACCTGACCTCTGCCCCACCGTCCGCCCTGGGGGAGAAGCATGCTCAGTTAAGACTTAATGATGGGGAAATCAGGAAGTACCCGGGGAAAAAATTGACAGTTGAGAAGGAGAGACTATTAATGCAGGCAGAGGCTGGTCACAGGAAGGCTGAAAACAGGAAGTGTTCAAGCTGAAGTAATATTTCTAAACCTTTCCAGCAATAACTTCTCACAAATTTTATCTAGAGATGTGACTGGTTTTATTTTGAAAGTGTGATGGAAGGCTTTTTATATAATTCTTACTAGTTTGGAAGAATTTGAGACCACGGTTACCCTTTAATTCTCCATAGAATACTTCCTACTGCTGTTATGATATGTTATTACAAGTCTGTGGCATCTGAGGCACAGGATATTGGTAGCAACTGTGTTGGGTGATGGTTCTAGTGGAATCATTTTGCAGGTTTATCCAGCATAATTTTGAAAAGTAATCTTATGATCAAGCTTTAGTCGACCTTTTACTCATTTCATTGTAATGTTCTTTAGTACAATATTTTATTTTTTCCTTTTGAATATTTTTAAAAGTATTTTGGTCTTTTTGCAATTACCATTTTCTCTCCCTTCAGGTTTCCATTTAAGTGGGACAGTGACAGAGCCAGCTACTCAGTCTGAACCTGAATCCATCTATAAAGTTGCTATTAGTTTTGATCGCTGTAAGATCACCTCAGTGACTTGTGGTTGTGGAAACAGGGACATTTTCTACTGTGCCCATGTAGTGGCGCTCTCTCTATATCGAATCCGCAAACCAGACCAGGTTAAACTGCGTCTTCCCATCTCAGAAACTCTCTTCCAAATGAACAGAGACCAGCTGCAAAAGTTTGTGCAGTATCTCATCACAGCCCATCATACAGAAGTTCTTCCCACTGCGCAAAAGCTGGCTGATGAGATTTTATCTTCTAACTCTGAAATTAATCAAGTTCATGGTAAATTTGTCTTGTTGAATTATATTGTATTGAATGATTATAAAAACTAGTTAAAGGGCATGTTCACCCCCATGCAAAAATGTCACATTTAATAGATCTCGCTAGGTTGAAATCTTCCTCCTCTGCTTCTAAATATGCTTACTAAGACCTGTTCCCTTGTCTCTCTGCTCCGTGCCTTTTTTTCTGTGCATGGCAGCAGCAGAAGTTGTCGGACCGGCAGTGGCGTCAGTGATTTAAAGATGAATTTTTTGTTTGAGGGGTGAACATACCTTTAACCGTACTGAGCAGCTTTCTAAAGCATTGACTTTGTACTCAAGTAAGATTGACTTCATGCACTTTTGATAAGCCAAGTCTTTTCAGTGGTTTGGACAGTGTTTTAATAAGATCTTTATCTGATCAATTATTGCAGGGGGTAAATATTAAATAGGTAATCTTTTTTACAGTCTTTATTATTTAACCAGCAAAATATTCTTAATGATTTATTTTTATATTGCACATACTGAGAAACGTTTTATTGCAGTGCTTGGTGCAAACAAGTGTTAATGTTATCTGTTGTATTCAGTCAGATCAACTGGACTTCAAAGTTTAGTTTTTGAAGACGTTTCGTTAGTCATCCGACTGGCTTTCTCAATTCAGAATGACTAGCGAACCGTCTTCGAGAACTAAACTTCAAGTCCACTTAATCTAATTGAAGTTATGAAATCAATACATTTCCCTTTAAAGGGTATCTCCACTGAGGAAAAAGCATTTTTTTTTTTTTGGTTTATTTTAAAGTACACCATCCCCCAACCCTCCCCCTACCCCAGAATTCCCTTTCATTTTATTGCAGCAGCATGGGAAAGTTGTGCAGGTTCCTGGGGGTGTGTCTTCCCCTGTACTGAGAGTGATGTCACTCAATGTGCATCATCATGGTAGCAGACACACCCACTTGGCTGCAGTAAGAAATCCTTTCCTCCCTGACTCTCTTAAGTTCATTTTTACAGCTGATCATGCAGAGAGAGACAGGGGAGAAAAAGTTAAAACCCTCTTCCCACACTACTGTAAGTAGGGGGAACTTTGTTGTTTTTAATAAAGATTTTTTTTGTGTCTAACTCTGAGAGGGATGGTTGAAAAATTGATCAATGATTGATTTCATAGGGGATGCTGGGAATATGAGGCAATCTGGTATGGGAGGGAGTGGGAGAGAGAAAAAGACAGTACCTGATTACTCCATTAATTAGTGAAGTCAGCAAGCTGCTGTGATGGTCATGTGATTATTCCTCCATTATCAGTGAACTCAGTAGCTGAGAGAGAGAGAGAGAGAGAGAGAGAGAGAGAGAGAGAGTGTGTGTGTGTGTGTGTGTGTGTGATCGACCAACCAGTCAGATCACACAGACAGCAGTCCCGACGGATCCTCTCATGTTCTGCGCATGCACTAAAGGAAAATGCGCCAGACATTTGCCATGCAGGCAGTCACTGAAAGTGGGCGGACCTGCACCATCCACAGCGTTCTGGGGGAAACTCATTGGATTTCTTCTAAACTACTGCTCAAAGACACCGGATACTGCAGGTACATATCCACCTTACACATATCCTCACAACCCAGGTGACTTTTATCAGTGGAGATACCCTTTAAAACATTATTATTATTTGGCTAGATGTGTTAAAATATTATTACAATTATATAAATATATTAATGTTAGTATTATATTCGTATTTATACTATAATTATTAATAATAAAATGTATATTGCTTTCCTAGTTGTGCTTTGTATAAACAAACACTTAAAAAAAGCAATGCAGGCAGTTTACATCTGTGTTCACACTTTTCCTTTTAGGTGCGCCTGATCCTACAGCGGGTGCAAGCATCAATGATGAGAACTGTTGGCATTTGGATGAAGAGCAGGTTAGGGAACAGGTGAAGCTCTTCCTCACGCAAGGAGGTTACTACAGTTCTGGAAAACAGCTTAATTCCATGTTTGCCAAGGTTTGCATTTTTAAAAAATGTTTTACAGGACAAACTTTTTGCATGGAGAATTTTTAAGCAGTCCGATCACATTTTGTTTTCTTACATCTATGATTAAAGTGTGCAGTATGTTTTCAAACTTTTGGGCCATTTTTATCTTTAGAGACTGCTATGCTATATATTAACATGCAGGCACCAGTGCGCATTGTTGCTTTTAAAGAGACTTTCCAAACAGGAAAGATGTATAGGTATATAATGTAGTCAAAAATCATTTTCTCTCTTAGGTTCGAGAAATGCTACGCATGAGAGATTCTAATGGTGCACGAATGCTTACCCTGATCACTGAACAGTTTATGGCTGACCCTCGGCTTGCCCTTTGGAGACAGCAGGGTACAGGCATGACTGATAAATGCCGACTGCTTTGGGATGAACTAGGTAACTAATGATTTACAAAAATAACACTGTCTTAATGATCGCAAAATCTTGTGGCAACAAAAATGTTTGTCCCTGCTATAATTTCTCATAAATGTAGGACCCAGCACTAAACTTTAGACTTTTAACGTGAAACAATAATTGTTCCTTAAACAATTCCATCAACAGGCAGGATAGGGAGCATAGGGAGCATATCTTCCTACATGCCTGGTACCTCATCTGCAAAATCTACTGTGTGCGTCAGAAAATTCGACATTCACAAACAGATTTCAAGTTCTGCTGATGTATAGAAAAAGTAATTCCAAATAATATAAATTCAAGTTGGAATATAAAGGCTACCATAATTTAATGATAACATGCAAAGACTACGCAAATCATAGTACTTTTGAACTTATTTGAGAAATATAGTCTATACATAATGAGGGTTGCTTTGATGTCTTAGCCATGGTTTATACTTTTTTTGTCACAATTTCTTTAACTTATATTAATAAAACAAACCTTATGTCGCATGTAGGTGGACCAGTGTTTTGTAAGTAATGTTGAGTTCAGTTCATTCATGTAAAGCTAATTGGCAATTACTAGTGGGTCAGTGATGTCCCCTAAAGCATATAAAGGGAATTAATGACTATACAGGTTCCCATTATAGATTTTTTACAGTATTAGGTGACTTCTTGTTTAAATAAAAAAACTCCTGTTCTGTTATGTAGGGGCACTTTGGGTTTGTATTGTGCTTAACCCTCATTGCAAGCCAGAAGAGAGAGCCTGCTGGCTTCGACAACTACAGAAATGGAATGATATGGATGTGTGCCCATTAGAGGATGGAAACTATAGCAATGACCTCCCCAACATCACTAATGCTCTACCACAAAACAATGGTCATGGTAAGTTCGCTTTAGAGTAGACTATTTTATCAATAAAAGACATGATTTATGTGCAGGGATATAACATTATATATGCTAGTTCATGTGTTTGATACCTTTTGTGCAATTATCATGGTGTGCTATTGTACCCTTGTTTGAGTCTAGTGAAAACTCCATCTGCTGTTAGATCATAACTGTAAAAATACCTTTTCAGTAGCTTTTGTTTCTGCAAAGCATCATTAATTGATTAAATGGTTATTAATAATATATTTTAAATAATGGTGCACACCAGCCTTTTAACTTGCGTTTATTTCACATTAGTGTGCTGGCAACATTTTGGTTTCCTTCTGGGAACCTTTCTTACAGGATAAGTACAAAAATACTTTTACAGTAGCTTTTGTTTCTGCAAAGCATCCTCCATAAATAACCTACCCTACAACATAATGATTTTTCCTTTAAGGAGAAATGGTTATTTATGCAGAGGACTTTTATTTGACCCATGCCATTTTTTTTCTTCTTCATCTGATGAGCAGTATAAATCCACATTTGAGGCTTTGTTAGATACACTTGTCCTGATTGCCCTGCTTACTACACACTTCTTTGGAGAACAGGAGGTTGATTAAAACTCTATGCTTTCCTAATGAGCTAGCATTATGGATTTCCCATTGACGCGAAAATTATTCCACCTCCAGTCATGCTATTCTTCTGCAAATTGTCTTCTGAAGGTACATTTTAAAATGTGATTTTCCTGATGCAAAAAAACAGGATCCCTACATTACCTTGTAAGAAAAGGTGGTAGGTATTTGTTGTTGACACAAGTGGTACCAATAAACTTTGATATGTGGTTTTAAAGAACATAAAATCAGCCTTGTAAAAAATTTGCTGTTAAAGATTTTTTCATTTTAGATTCTTTAGTGAGACCCAGAAGAACGGTCTTCACACGAGCAATTGAAGGTTGTGATTTGCACTGGCAAGACAGCCACTTACAAAGAATTATCAGCAGTGATTTCTACCTGTCACCTTCCTTCCAAAGAGATGGGGAGAGTCTGCTTTTTAATGCCCAGGGCCAGCCACTCTGGTTAGGTGAGAGTAAATCAAGCATGCTACCTCCTACAAAACTATGAGGAGATTAATTGATTAAATGGTTGTTAATATATTTTAAATAATAGTGCACACCAGCCTTTTAACTTGCGTTTATTTCACATCAGTGTGCTGGCAACATTTTGGTTTCCTTCTGGGAACCTTTCTTAAAGGATAAGTGCACTGTAAAATCAGGTTATGTTCATTTGGAAGCTGCAGCTTTAAAAATACCGTTGCCATATTTTTTTTTTACCTTTACCCCTCCAGAGCCTAGCTTTGTGCCTTGGAAGTTGCTGACATCTTGTTACTGGTTTGCTGAATGTTAAGCTCCGCCTCTCTGAGAGTTCCATGCACTCTCCTGCTTGAGCCTCAAACAGTAATGCCCGTGAGTTCCGTGCGTGTGCACGGAACTCACAAGCATTACTGTTTGAGGAGAAAGCAGAGGAAATCTCAGAGGGGCGGAGCTTAACAATCCGCAAACCAGTAACAAGATGTCGGCAACTTCCAAGGCACAAAGCTAGGCTCTGGAGGGGCATAGGTAAAAAAAAAAAATATGGCAACGGTATTTTTAAAGCTACAGCTTCCAAATGAACATAACTTGATTTTACAGTGCACTTACGTATCCTTCAAGCCAAATACAAACAACAATCCATGTGGTTCCGTTTTTAAAAAATTTTGCCCCACCCCTATATTGTGATATCATTAGCACTGGTGTCTCCATTACAGTAAAGTGCAAGTGATCAGCATATATCATTTATAACATAGTAAGCTGTGTATAATATATAATGAGCTTAATGAGCTATAATGAGGAATTATACACTGAAAAATTGCTTTGTCTCATTTCAATCTATAAATGAATACATACAAGAAGCACTTACTCTGGGATGTTTGTGTTTCTGCATGACTTAAATCTAGTACTTTATTTGCTCAAGCTCAGTCCCCCAGCCCCCTGCCAAACTATCTGACTCTCTTTGAAGGCAAGCATGCTCAGTAATCTATGAGGCAGCTTTGGGAGAGGATATTTCCCACAATTCAATTCATTGTCATAATTCCAGCTACAGCAAAACTGTACATAACAGAAAGGATAATGATACTAAGGCACTTAATTGACAGTTGTTGTTTCAGACTCTATCTAAAGAAATAAGGGAACAGATCAACAAAAAAGGGTACATTAATAGCTGGGAAGAATTCTCGTTCACAGTAATGGAGAATTAAAAAAAAAATATATATATATATGTATATATTAAGTAAACTGTTTAATTAAAAACAATTATATTCTCTTTTGTGTATATATGCAACAATACATAAATGAATAGTCAATATACTGGAAGGTAAAAGACATTGGGTAACAGGCATATCTTCTAATATATTAAAAAAAGACATGATAAGATTATATATCTAAAGCATTGGGGTTACAAAAAAAATCTAAAAACTACAACAATCCTTATTGTATATAAAAACATTGATTAAATACAGCATTATAAAGGGCATTATTGGTCAATATTTAAAGGGCATGTCCACCCTTCTTAATAACTTTTAACATAATGTTCTGCTTCCTCCCCCAGCCCCAACCGCTATATTTGTATAGACAGAAAGTGCACTAATAGTAACTTACCTTCCCTCTTTCCTCCGCCGCACTGCCAGGCCCTCTGCTTTCGCAAAAATGCAAGCAGGGGTCGGACTGGCAGCCTTGTCTGTGATTGGCTGAGGGGCAGCCAACCACGGACACGGCTGCTGATTGTCCTAAACGGCGGAGGAAAGAGGGAAGGTAAGTTACTATCGGGGCACTTTCTCTCAATACAAATATAGCGGTTGGGGCTGGGGGAGGAAGCAGAACATTATGTTAAAAGTTTTTTGAGCTAGGCTGTGGGAGACCAAATCAGGAGGGAGAGGGAGATTGCTGCAGTACGCATGCCAAACTTCTCCCAGAGGAGAGACAGGAGGCAGAGTCTGCTATCCTCCTGGTGGCCACTTTTTTGGACTTTGGGGGGACATTACAGGAGAACCATATGGAGCTGGGATGTAAGGTAAGGATTTTTATTACACAACAGAGTGGAGCCAGTAGTGGGGGAAATTATTGTTTTGGGGGTAGACATGCCCTTTAAAGGGTAGTATGGATCTATCAATGTTTAATCTGCCTCTGTGAGGTTTTCCCAGCATTTATCTTTAATTCAGCAATGTACTGGACACTAACTTGGCAGTTGAATACTGTTCACGCAACAAAATATTGTGAGGTGGGAATAATCAATCCTACCATCCTGCCATATCCCAGGTACCTTTCATTTTTAAGTAATTGCAATTTTACAGTGTAATTGACCTTTATGGGTTGGAGGCAGGTAAGTTAAGTCCCCATGTCATTCAAAAAGATAAATAAATCAAATTAAACTTTGTGATGGTGCAATTTGAAACTGCTTTGCAATCAAAGATTGTTTTTTTTTTTTTTTTTTTGGTGACCTGTCACTTTAAAACATGGCATTTCTCTAATGATCTGTAAAAAAGACGGACTAGGCCCCACTACACTTGAATCAGTCCATTTTTTGGACCACTTTGTGTAGAGCTGCGGCTGATCGCATGGACACTGTAGTAATGCTTTGAAGTGCTATGTTTTCCTGAAGCATTTCACAATTTTTAGGTGCAAACCTTTACACTTATGTTCTGGGACATGGAAAGTAAATTGTACCAAGAAGCATATAGCATTTTTTCATGCAGTTTAAGATTGCAGGTGGAGCAGAGGTTTTACATTGTGCATTTTGTCATTGCTCCAGGTAAATCACCCCTCCTAAATTTAATATAGGCTTTGCAAATTGATTAATATATGTGTAAATTGATTACTTGTGTATCTATGAAAGTCAGATCTGTCATTTATGTATACATTTTGCAGGAAAAACTTTTATTTTAGTTTTATTTAGCCTTGTATTATTTTTATTTTTTTAGAACATGTTCCTACAGCATGTGCCCGGGTAGATGCCTTGCGATCACATGGCTATCCCAAAGAGGCTTTGCGCTTAGCAGTTGCCATTATAAGTACCCTGAGATTGCAGCAGCAACGGCAGCTGGAAATTTACAAGCAGCAGAAAAAAGGTAATATTTGTGGGTAATCAAGATTTTATGATCATCAGTATGTTGAACTTGGCCTTATCCTGCACAAAGCATTATCCAAAACCACACACATGTAAGTAATGATACCCTAGAACCTATTTGTGTTAAATGTTGAAACCTTTAGAAGGCAGAACACTTCTAGTCAAATTTAGTCAAATTTTGTTTCTCACACGTCTAGTGAACTACTGCAGTAGCTTGTGACAGCAGGTCACATCCACTAGTAGTCACTAGCCAATCCTGTTACAGACCAGTGTAAGCAACTGAGCATGTGACTGAGGTCAGTTGGTGTGGCCAGAAAGTGCACATGCATTTAAAGCTGTTTGCTTTAAGGTTTACTGGAAAGCAAGTAATATGGCTGTATTGACTGCCTAATCCAGTCGCTCAGGGGATTGCATATAACTACATTTTATTTACTGGAGTGGTATTTTACCTTTGATGTTTTTGGAGTTGATGTTTTTAGATATTGTGGGGGGGGGGGGGTTAATAAATATGTAAAATTTGTTATTCTTTCAGCATCAAAAATTTGTCTTGACAGGAAAACAAGAAGTAATACATTTTATTCATCAACCAAAATTTATTCATCAACCCAAAGTACAAGCTTTCTTACATAAACCCTAGATTACCTATTTTTGCTCATGAATATTATAGTTTCGATAGACATGTCTCGCTCTTTCATTTGTCAGCCCAAATAATTGAAAATGCAAGCTTTCAGAACACTAGGTGGCTTATGTAATAAGAGGTAGGCAAGTTACTAATCCCCAGCAATCAATCATATGTTAGCTTTTTGGTGGTCTACTGCAGATAGATAACATGGGATTGTTTTTGCAGATTAATAACCTAATTTTATAATCCCCCTCCTAAGTTTCTTCCCCAGGCACATATGTTTATGTAAAACATTATGCACATATATGTATGCGTAAAATTTATGTAAAACATTTATGCACATATGTATGCGTAAAATTAAACCCCTCCCTAATGGGGGAATGTTTTAGAGAATGTAAAATCTTAGCGGACCAGACACATTGCTGGTGGCTATGTCAAGAGGTTTCCCAATTCTGGAGGATTTGCACTTCCAATACAACTCACCCGTGCGTGCATATGTATAAAACATGATATATTATTTTTCTGTTGTTATTGATTCATCATTTTCAATGATGGGTTTGTGAATTTATTCATATAGAACTGATACAGAGAAATGCCACAACAATAACAAATCTGGAGGGATGGGTTGGACACCCACTTGATCCAATTGGCTGCTTATTTTCAACACTTACCGAAGCTTGCCTGTCAGTTGAAGAAAACACAATGGAAGGAATAGGTAAGAAAATTCTCATGTAAACCCTAGATGACCTATAATTACGCATGGTTTTGATGGACTTGATATCCAGCTCTAAAGAAAGCAGAAATGCTGATATTCATTTAGCAAACAATCCTAAAACAGGTTTTAAAATACTCACGCTAACATGTTAAAACATAACCGTGGCACAGACATTTCATTAACAGAAAACGCTAAAACTGTTGTCAAGTATTTTGTTTGCACTGGAGAGAGAAAGCATTTTGTTCAGGCTACATACAGGCTACATACATACTACATCCCGATCCTGCAAGCGCACAGAAATGCTTGTATTGTAAATAAACCTTCATATTCTCTCCTGTACAATAAAAGGTGCAAAAGTATACATGCACTATTAATCTGCAGCTTATTGGATAAGGCCCACTATGTCTTGCCTGTCTGTTGTACTACATTTTGTAATGTGTTTATGTAATACTCTGCTTAACATAATTCTAGGAATAGTTAATACAGTACAAAATATGTACAGTGGTGTAATATCTCGTAATAAACTTATTTATTGATCTACCAATTAAGAAACTTAAGTAATTAGCCCAAGATTGCAGCCTTTTTAAGTGTTCCACATAAATGGTGTTGTTTTGTATTGCAGATTACTGCATGAACTAAAAGGTACATGGGCATATTGAACACATAGACAAACTGGGCTACAGTTTTTTTTTATGCACTCCCCTTTTGTGTTTTGTATGTTTGTTTAACAGCTCTCATGTTATCTTTATTTAGAAAGTGTTGAGTCCCAACGGCCTTTGTATCAGCATGTATGTGTGTCTAATGGCCCTGTTGAAAGTGGTGAATCTTACCTGTCCTTGGCTTTGGAAGTGGCTCTCATGGGCATGGGTCAGCAGAGGCTGATGCCAGAAGGCCTTTATGCTCAGGATAAAGTGTGCCGCAATGAGGAACAAATAATTACCCGACTTCAAGAGCTGGAGCTTGATGCTGTGTTGGTGCAAACTCTGCGAAAACAGTGTATCCTGCTGCTTGAAGGTTCGTACCAAAATGTAATTCACTGGGGCTACTACTTAATTTTAAAGGCATGTACACCACAAAAACTAAAATTTAATATGTTGTAGAGAAGCATCCACATGCATGATACATTCCACCTCGTCCACCTGTAACCTTCCCTTCCCTAAATCATAGTGGTCTGCAAACAGCAAAGAAAGAGAATCATAAAAGCAGACAGCAGCAGTTATTTACCTTATTTACCTTAGTCTTCCATTTTCAGGTCAATAACTTCCCTGATCACAGGAGCTCAAGTTACCTTGGAGATGCATGTCACTTAGCTAGATGGAGAGGGGGGTGGCGTCTTCCATGTTCAGTCAATTTATCTGAAGTGCGCGTGCCAGAAACCTTTCAGAGGAGACATTATAGACCGTAACAGATTAACAACAGATAGGCTCCTAGTCTTCGGTTTCCTTTACTGTATTTCGGCCATTCTTGTAAACCATAAGCAGCAGAAGAAAAGGGAAGGTGTCATTTAACACCAGGCATTGTGGGGAAAATTTCAGTTAGAGGGTGGACATGCCCTTTAAAAGCATAATGCAGACCCTAATTAGCTAATACTACATGTATTTTTATATGAATAGCCTTTTAATACTGATCCTAGTTAGGGCAACCATCTATTGATTCCAATCAACTAATGGTCTTAAAAAACTACCGATTTAAAAGTGTTTCTAAAGATTTTTCTTTTCCTGTTTGCTTAGCAAGAATTCTACTGAAAAGCATCTTACATGCCCTTTAAAAGAATAAACCGAGCACATCCACACCCATTGTGGTTAATTAATGAAGTTTAGTTTGCCTATAAGGAAAAACAATAGATAATAGTGTAATTGATCAGCATTTGCCCTGAAAGAGGGTATGTGTGAAATAATTTTGTCTAATGCCATAAGATAAAAGAAAATTAAAGAAGAACCAAGTATCCAGAATTTCACTTTGCTGTGGCTGCTGGATGATTTATGATATAAACCTGTGGGTACGGTCAGGCGTCAGCTCCCATAATCCACCTTAGCTGGCTGACTCTCAGTACATGCCACTTGCTCTGTAGTGCTCAACAGATCAAAATAAGTAAGCTGCAGCATTGCTTACTCAAAGCTGACAGCCATTCATATAAAAGCACATAGATCTTCCAATTTCCTGACACAAAACAGACTTCAAAGCAGTTTTTGTGAAAACCTGTTTAAATGCTTCTGTCCATTACAATGATATATTTTTCTTTGCTTTTCAAACACAAAAGAAAAGTAAATTTTGCATTGTATTTCTTAACTAGCATGCATATAAGAAACAGAATATTAATTCATTAAAAAAGTCTGGGGCATTGAAGCTGCAACCTCATGTACTTTGACTTGCTAAAACAAAGCTTTATACCTCCATCCCAATAGAGCTTTCATATAGAAACTGATTTATGTAAAAACTTCCTTTGTTTCTAAACATGTGTTTAGACTGATGAGCCACCACTGGATATAGAAGGGATACTGGTACATTTAGAAGCTTTACATTTTGCTAAGAACAAAATAATAATAATAATTTTAAAAAGTTAGTTAAAGGAGAAGACTATTTTGTATTGTCCCAAGAAAGCTGTATGCAATTCACTCAGGCTGGTAAATAAACTGCAGGGTAACAAGCAGCTTTTTAAAGTCTTATCAGGGACTTCCATATTGGTGTGGAGACATCTGTCTAGAAAATTTTCTGTGCATAGACAGTGAATTCTGGGGTCGTGGCCAATAAGCATGAAGGTTTCCTTGCCATTCCACTTAAGGTCCTGTTTACTGTTGGTGGAGCAGAGGAAAGGTGAGTATAAGTGTCATTTTAACTAATTAATTAAAATTTTATTTAGATAATTAAAGTACATAACTAAAATAATTTTTCTGCCAGTTGATTACCGTATACTTGTACAAATTTTCCAGCCTTTACATTCTTACTGAAAGCTAATGCTTTTGCATGTGCACCGTGATCTAAGTTGTTTTGTTTGAGATATCTAGAACTGTATTTTGTATCATATGATAATGCGAATACGTAAATCACTTCTATTTACTATTGTCTTTTAGGAGGTCCATTCAGTGGCCTTGGTGAAGTCATACACAGAGAAAGTGTTCCTATGCACACATTCGCCAAATACCTGTTCTCTGCATTGCTTCCTCATGATGCAGATCTAGCCTATAAGTTGTCACTTAGAGCCATGAGGTATGTATATTGGTATTTGTTTGTTTAAACTAGAACTGATTAAAGGACAACTACACTGTAAAAAAATATACTTTTAAAATGAAAAGTACCTAGGGCAGGGAGGTATACTGTATATATTAAAGTATAAGTCGATCCGAGTAAGTCGAGGTACCTATTTTTACCTGAAAAATTTATAAAAACTGATTAACTCGAGGACAAGTCGAGGGTAGAAATTATGACCACTACGGCGTTCTGATTCAGTATTGTTTTGTGTTTTTATTGGCCCTTTAAATGGACAGCAGAATTCCCATACATTAATAGCCAAATCCAGTACCAGTAACCCCCAATTCCTTGGCACTCCAGATGTTTTGAAACTACAACTCCTAGCATGCTTTGGTTGCTGGGAGTTGTAGTTTCTAAACATGTTGAGTGGCAAGGTTAAATAAACTTTTAATTAAGCTTACCATCATTTACAATTGTCCTGACCCCCATATAGTAAAGGGCACTCTGACCCCCATATAGTAAAGGGCACTCTGGCCCCCATATAGTAAAGGGCACTCTGGCCCCCATATAGTAAAGGGCACTCTGGCCCCCATATAGTAAAGGGCACTCTGGCCCCCAGTATAGTAAAGGGCACTCTGACCCCCATATAGTAAAGGGCACTCTGGCCCCCATATAGTAAAGGGCACTCTGGCCCCCATATAGTAAAGGGCACTCTGGCCCCCATATAGTAAAGGGCACTCTGGCCCCCATATAGTAAAGGGCACTCTGGCCCCCATATAGTAAAGGGCACTCTGGCCCCAACAGTTAAAAATGTCACCTGAGAGTTGTATTTTCAAGCTGTCACTTGCATTGAACTAGCAGCCGTTTTTGCCCCAAACTGAGAAGACCCATCAGATTTACAGCATCCAGATGAGCAGTGACAGTGCTGAGTGAATCCAGTAGCTAGACTATAGGAAGCATGAAGGAGTGTAAAGGCAGATCAGCTTTTTATGCATCGATTACAATCCGCAATTGCAGCATTTGGATCTAAATTAGGACTTGACCCAAATATAAGCCGAAGTTAGGTTTTCAGGCTTATTTTAAAGCATGAAAATCTCGGCTTATACTCTAGTATATACGGTAATTGATTATTTTTAAGTCCCAATATAATTTTGTTGAGGAGCACCTGCACAGTGTCCTGGACCTTTCTGTATTAAAGATAGCGCTGAAGCCAAGAGGAAGCATGGCAGAGGCACTTTCTTTGTGCTGGTGCTCCTCCCAGAAATAATATTGGGAGGTAGCAATTATAGTTCTCCTTTAATATAAGAAATGTTTTTTTTTTTTTTAATTCCTGTTTTAATTGTTTTTAGAGTTATACACATTAAGCTGCAAATATACAAAATTGCATATATAACATATATGTATATCACAATATATTTCTGGTTTGTTTTTTGACTTCTATGCATAGATGGCAAAAAATAAGTAAAGATCAGATTTGCCTTGTTTTATGATCACAGAAAAGTTGAAGGACATCTGAAATCTAAGATATTTTAGATTGGATATCTAAAGAAATTGTAGACAGGTCAGAAAAAACAGATACAATAGAGGTTGGGAAGAATTGTGTTTTCCAATAATGGGCAGTAAAAAAAGAATATATATAAATATATTTATTTATATTCCCTTTAAGCCTTACTAAGTATTAAAGTATTATGAAGTTCTAGGATCAACATAGTTGATCATGAATTCTCATAGTCATATTCTCAACATATTTCACATGAATTCTCTTAGTCAGCGAATGGAAGACAGCAAATGGAAGAAAGCAAAGCTTTTAGTTACATTACTTTAATTTCATGGGTACTGCATCACATTTGACTGCGCAATTATTTTTTGAGTGCTGTATTTTGTTTGTAGACTTCCAGTTTTGGAGAGCAGTGCTCCCTCGGTTGATGTATCGCATCCTCATCACATTGTGTCTGTAGTGCCGAGCCGGTACCCACGCTGGTTTACACTTGGCCATTTAGAATCTCAGCAGTGTGAGCTTGCTTCCACTATGCTTACTGCTGCAAAAGGTAAGTGTGTTCAAAGATTTTTTTCTAGCAATGCACTCTTAGGTAGCAATGTCTTATGTTTGCTATGCATCTTAAGGTCTAACCATGGGATTAATTAGCACTGCTGGTCTATTCTTCCTTTAAATGTTTGCTTTGCTTTAAGGCAGGGGTGTTCAACCTGCCCTAGGCTGAGGGCTGAATCCTAGGCATTAAATGGGCTGAAGAGTAAGCTCTGGCCCAGAACTGTCCAGACTTCACCTCCATCCCGTCCAGACTCCCTAACCTCGTCCACTTATGGGGCCCACAACCTGCAATTTTTCACGAAAGCACCACTTCTTAAAGGGGAACTAAAAGACTTAAATCACTTACATCCTAAGGACCCCCCCATCACTCCACTCTAGAACTGCCCCCGTTCTTGCAGCTGTTGCTTCTTTATATTATCCACTCTTCTTGTAGAATGTCTTCTTCAATTGGTTGGCCCATCCAGTCAGACTCTGCCCCATCACTACCCAGAAAGGAACGTGGTGTGGGCAGCTGAAACAAAAGTATTAAAACTACTGGCTGTTATCTCAGGAGTAAGAATCCAGTGTTTTATGCTTTTTGTTCTATTTCAAAAAGGATAAAGCTGCATTTATGGGACTTAATTGTCATCCTTGCCAGGTACTCCTGAACATTGCTATCATGACTGGGGGCAAGTACAGTGGTTAAAGAGCGCAAAAGGACAACTAAAGCCACAGAAAAACACTGAACCAGAAGGCAGAACACATTGATATAAAACCAGTAATCTGTGTCTTACCTCTCGTTTTGATACAGGTGCTGGGAAATTTACCTAAATAACACGGTTTGTGCTTTATTTCACAGCATTCTAGTATCACACATTTTGGTCAATGACCATTATGTTCTGCACATGCTCAGTCCTGTCTGCTCTAGCAGAAACTTGTTATAGTTGGTCGCACCCATTAATAATATCTAGCCAATCCTTTTACAGGACAGATAAAGCAAGGAAGCATGTGACTGAGGTCAGGGGGTGTGGTCTGACACTGCACATACAGTCAGATACTTCATCCAGTTCTTAACAGGCTTACATTTACTTTAATACAATTTACTGAAGTGGTATTTTATAGCTTATCTGTGTTTTTAGGGGGATTATTTTCAGAATCTGGAATATAAAAAAATGGGGTAAGTTCTCCTTTAAGCAGCATTGCTTTGTTCCACTGCTTTACACTATCCTTGAAATGGAGAGATGGTGAGTGCTGCCTTAAAGGACAACAATATAAAAAAAAAAAATAACATCACCCCCATTACATGTACACACTTCCAGCAGCTGAAATCACTTACTCACATTTGCAGCCGTGCTACTCTCCCTTAGATATAACACAGCAAAGATGACTGCTAAAAGCCCGCCTCATAGACTTCCCAGGGCCATGGTTAACATATCACTTGTCATTGGCTGGTGGAAATGTCTGTTACAACCTCTCTCCTCCTCCTCTGCCAGTTAAACAAACTTGAAATGTCCTGTTGCTAGGATGCAGCCTACATAATCAAGAAGATCACGGATGAGTGGAGGAGTGTTTTCTCGCATGCTAGCTTTGAGTGACAGTTAGAGGCAGACAGAATTATTACACCCCCTTCACAGCAAGGCTAATTGAAGGCAGAGAGAGGCTCGAAATCAGGAACAAAATGTATGGGGAGGGCAGCATACCTTTACTTTTATCTAAAGCAATTATTTAAAAAATGCATTGAGGCAATAGTTATCCTTTAAGGTGCCCATACACTATCAGGGTTATTCAATAAAAGCTCTTATCGTTTAAAATGGTGCTAATTTTGCCCCAACCAATCAGATATTATTAGACATTTGAAAGCTAACATCTGATTGGTTGGGGCAAAATTAGCACCATTTAAATAAGAACTTTTATTGAATCTCCCTGTATGTACTCGCATTCTGATGTTCCTGCATTGTCCGAAGAACCACCTGCCCTTTTCGCAAAATGGATGGGCCAGATGGGAATGTTGGAAGATACCGCCGTCCCAAAAATGCAGTATTTAGACAATAGTCTACGAACAAACTTCTAATATATCTAATGTCTATCTAGTGTATGGTTAGCATAAATCTAAAAAACTACTTTTATGTAATTTCTAATAAAAAAAAAAAAAAATGCTATAGTTTTATCTTTACATAAAAACACAAAACTGAAATGTCTCGGATAAAAATTCACTGGGTTTAGCAATGAAAGCTTGCTTATCATTGCTTTACTATCGTAGATATGATCAATTGGTTGATTAGTTACCTGTTGGATTGGTCTGCAATTTTATGATTAAAATGTTCTCTTTTATTCAGGTGACATGTTGCGTCTGCGCACTGTTCTAGAAGCCATTCAAAGGAACATACACTCCTCCTCACTTATTTTTAAATTGGCACAGGATGCTTTTAAGATTGCAACCCCAGCTGACAACAGCTCTGATACCACTCTTCTAAATGTAGCATTAGAGCTTGGACTGCAGGTAAGGGGCTGAAAAGCAAATTTATATAGGTGCTAAACTAGACATTTTTTATAAATTAAACCTTGTTGACATCTTAGTGGATTTTGTACATTCTTTCTTTCTCCCCCTCTGTGTAGTGAGGCCACTTATTTTATACCCTCACCCCCCCATTTTTTTTAAACTACATTCTTCCCTGTAAATACTGCTTACCGAAACTGCACTATTTACAAAATTCAATTTATTTATATCTCTGTAAGGTTATGCGAATGACTCTTAGCACCCTAAACTGGAGGCGGAGGGAGATGGTGAGGTGGCTTGTGACCTGTGCAACAGAAGTTGGTATGTAATTTTCCACTTTGCTTCTAATTAGCAGTTAGAACCACACAACAAACAAAGCAGCATTGGACTATATCTGTCCTTAATCTTTTGAAACCTGTTAGAATTATCACCAAATATAGAAAATTTTGGGAAAACGCTTTTTGTGCATTATCCTGTATCTGGATATAGTCAAATTACAAGGTATCGGTACTAAAAAATTGATTTTGGGGATTTAACAGTTGGTTAGATACAGTATCCCCACCTAAAATAGTTGTCAGGATATTAAATTATTATAAATATACTTGGAGTGCATGCTCTTCTCCCTTGCATGCATGCATTTGCTTAAATACAGAAAGAGGCTGGGAGGATGGGAACATACTGCACTTTACTAAGAGTTATACTGTCAACTTTTCTTTTTTTGTACAGATACCCTGAAAACAGCCTATTAATAGGTCTCCTCTTAAGTGACATGGATACTGCACTTGTTAATGGTTCTTGAGAGAAGATAAAAATTCCTAAAATATTGACTAGGCAAAGTATACAATCCTGGGTATAAAAGTGGCTTTTCTTGCATATTGGATATTGGGCAATAGCTCTCTCATACCTTTTAAACAAGCCAAGCATAATGTATGTAGCTCCTCTGAATCTTATAGGCTTGTAAAGTCAATCTTCCTTGTTTATCCTGATTGTCAGAGTGTAAAACAGTCACTTGATATACTGTGTAAGAAGCCCCATCCCCGAAATAAAACCCTATCTTTTCTGAAGCTATTTAGGACAGTTACAGCAGCAGGATACAAGTGGGCATGTTCATGCCTAAGGCATGGGGGGGCAGGGGAATGGTGCTGGTGATGTCACAGTATTAGCTGGAAACACCACTGTTTATACCGCTAGAAGTTTGCAGCTAGAAGTATGATCCTGTGGTCGTTTTAAAGGAGGGAATATGCTCTTTTTAATAAAGGACACTTGTATAGAGACCACAGTTCCCCTTTAAATGCTTCTTTTTTATTAAATTGGTAGCAGTGTTGATATTCTAACTCTGATATTGTAAAGTGTACTGCAGTAATGAAATCCAATGCTTTACTCTGTTGCATACGGTGGATATGAGTTTAAAACTAGATTTAAATGAATTTCATTTAGTGAAAGTGTATGAACAGAAACTCAATGCATATACGCTTGTTCTGCCTGTTTTTGTTATTGTATATTATTGCAGACACATAATTGTATCATTGCAGACAAATTTAAAGGGCATCTATACAGAAAAATAAGTTATTTTAAATTTACCATAACTGGAAAATATAATTCTTCCCATTTTTGAGTGCCATTTTTGAGTGGAGATACCCTTTTAAACAAATTTCATGTTTTCTTAAAAACCTCTTCAGTTGTACTAGCAAACATAAGCATTCCTTAGCTAGTGGATAATAAATACTCAAATTCAAGGTGGATCATCCTTAACAGAAATTACTTTTGTGTATTGGTCATGCTGTCTTTACAACAGTGTTTATTATTTTTAAATTTACATACCCTTTGTTGTTAATTTTAGGTCTTTTTACAGATTTAAATTCTAGCTAGCCTTTTAATGTGTTTTATTTATTTTTAGGTGTTCGTGCACTAGTCAGCATCTTACAGAGCTGGTACACCCTCTTCACTCCTACAGAGGCAACAAGTATTGTTGCAGCAGCAGCCACCTCCCATAGCACAATATTAAGACTCAACCTAGACTATTCACAGCGTGAGGAGCTGGCAAGCTGCGCCCGAACACTAGCTTTGCAGTGTGCCATGAAAGATCCGCAGAACTGTGCTCTGTCTGCTTTGACTTTATGTGAAAAAGATCACACTGCTTTTGAAACTGCGTATCAGATTGCAGTGGATGCAGCATCAGGAGGCATGACTTATTCCCAGCTCTTTACAATTGCCCGTTATATGGAACATCGTGGCTACCCATTACGTGCTTTTAAACTTTGCTCCTTAGCCATGAGCCACCTCAACCTGGCATACAACCAGGACACTCACCCAGCTATTAATGATGTCCTGTGGGCATGCTCTTTGAGCCATTCTCTTGGCAAAAATGAGCTGGCAGCATTGGTACCATTAGTAGTTAAAAGTGTGCACTGTGCAACGGTGCTGTCAGATATTCTTCGCCGCTGCACATTGACTGCTCCAGGGCTAGCTGGAATTCCTGGTAGACGGAACTCTGGCAAGCTAATGTCAACGGACAAGCCACCTCTGCGGCAGCTGCTTGATGCAGCAGTTGGAGCCTATATAAACACCACCCACTCGCGCCTTACACACATAAGTCCCCGACACTATGGGGAATTTATTGAGTTCCTTAGCAAGGCAAGGGAGACCTTTCTACTTGGACAAGATGGCTTACTGCAATTTGCCCAGTTTATAGACAATCTAAAGCAAATCTATAAAGGAAAGAAGAAGCTGATGATGTTGGTGAGGGAACGCTTTGGTTGATTTTCCAGTCTAATTATGTTTTACTTTTCCGTTTCAGCCCATATCTGTGAACTGATCTTTTTTTTTTTTTTTTTTTTTTTTGCTCTCCTACATTACCTAATATTTAAGAGTCTGAGCCATGACAGTGAGAGGAAACTTCTCATATTGCATGAGCAAGTTTGTCATTTTCTGTTTTTGTCACTTGCTTCATTTTTTCTTAGGTTTCTTTTTGTTTTTGAGAAGACTGCATATTATTTGCATAATATTGCCATGAACCAATGAAGGAGTCTTATATTTAAAACGTACCCTTGACTATGGGGTATGTGTATCTTTTGTCAATCAAAGTTGGTTGTCTGTGTATGATTAGCCCAACTGTATTCTTCTTTACAGTGTCTAAGCATTTTCAGGGGGCAGAAATGTGTTTCATGAAGCAGCTGTAGCAAATGTTGTGTGCTTTAATTATCTACACATTGACAGGTATTCCTGCTATTGTGTAATACTGTCTGACTGAAATAGCATACTAGATTTGCTAATAGCTGTGTGGCCACTCTTATCACTTGATAATTGGAAGAAGAGCAAGATAAGGTTCTCTTAATCCATGCAAGACCATAAGATGAAGCATTAAAGGTGCCCATAAGTTAAAACTTGTCTTCCGAAGTTTCCATGATATTCGATCGATTCTAAAGGAGTTGCATTATTTTTTGCGACCAACTTGCGATTGCAAAATGAATAATCCTGGCGGAAACGTCGGAATATATAAGATTTATTAGACATTTGTCAAAAGCCTAATCTATATAATATCTAAGAGGTGTATGGGCATCTTTAGACCAATGTGTCCTTTTTAACCTAAAACATGCATTCATTTTAACGTCATTTCAATTTTTACTCTGAAAAGTAAATATGCAAAGCAAATTCTCCAGCAATTACATGATTCCCCCCCATTTTTTTTAAATTCAAGCAAATGGAATTGTCAGTGTGTTTTTTTAAAACCATTTTAAATGGGGTTGCCTTCTGTGTGTGTGTGTGTGTGTGTGTGTGTGTGTGTGTATATATATGTGTGTGTGTGTGTATATATATATATATATATATGTAGTATATTCGTAGAATATATATATATATATACATAAATACAATAACATTTGTATTGTAAAGCTCCTAAAGACCTCAAGTATGTATATATATATATATATATATATATATATATATATATATATAGTATTTACATACAAAATATTTATATTTTGACACATTAAGAGTGCAGCTAGTGACCAATTTAACATAATATGCAAACACACAAAGCCTAGTGCACATCCAATTCTAAGAATTTTGTTATTGTGTACTCCACCCAAGGGAAGGTCATGTACAGGAGAGAGTCTCAATTAAACTAGCCACATAGCTGTGGGCAGAATAAGCTCATAAAAGTCAAGTACTAGTAGAGCAAGACCCAGCTGAAGAATACATACCTTGAAGTAGAAGCTGGACAATTTAAATTAAATTGTATGTGCACTAGGCTTGTGTTTTGTGTGTGTATATTGATTGCAAAATTATTGGGCAGGACGGTTACATTTTGATCAATGAAACACATTTCTCATAGTTTATGACCAGCATTAAATGATGAGTTGATTAGTAGCTGCTAATTTCACCTTCAGTTTTTCCTTTGGGGACACTTCATTCTACACTACCATAAATGCAATCTATATCTATACACAGAAATACCGGTATGACTTTCTTAATGTTACATAGGTCTTGGGTGGATTAATTATTTTATAATCCAAGAAACCTTCACAGAGGCAGAAAGAAGGTCCTAAGAGCAGAGATTGATCTTTGTCTGAATTTTCTGTTAGAAATGTGTCTAGGTATGTACAGATAGCTGGATCCCTGATGCCTAACTCCCAACGAATGTCTGTCAGGGCCAAGAAATGGCTTGTATATGGACAATTTTTTGGGCATGGTGGGATCCTTATGTCTGTACATACCTTTAGGTCTTGTTTCTTGTCTGGAGCATATTTCTGCCAAGGGAAAAATAGTAGTTTTTATTAAACTAGTATTATTTTTAGAACATTCCTTTTTTTTTTTTTTAACAATTATTTGAAACCTGCCTAGCATTAAAACTCAAAACATGTTTCCAGTGCAGACAAGCAAGTAATGAGGCATTGATAGCAGAATTTAAGTGAGAAATGAAAGACTCTTGGCTTATTTAATGTATTGTACCTGTTTCAGGACTAGTGTGTACATATTATTAGAGAGCAGTAGGCAAAATTAGCCGTTAAAATAATTGAAAATGTTTTTTGTTAAATTATTACATTGGTTACACATGGTAAATTTCACTAGACTGTAATGCCCGACAGCTAATCAAGTGTTCCGGGGAGAATTGTATGTGTGTGGCCGCTCGGTCGATTGTCCTTCGTTTATCTATCTTGACAAAATTTGCAGTGTGTACGAAACTTTAGAATTGGTAAAAATATGTGTAATCTTTTGTCTATCGTTGCAGTGAGCACAATTATCTATTGATTTAGCCCACTGAATACTAATGCTGGCCATACAGCCGGATCATGGATTGCGAATGACATTACAGCCGTTATGTTGTTCACAAATGGATCATCCTGGGTAGTTGTCAGAATGTCACAAGAATGTTGCCTTCTTACCATAATAATGTGTATTGTTCGGTATCAGGGCTTGTACACACTGTGTGATTCCCTGACTGAAAGATCTACTAATTAATATACAGAACAGATTGTAGTCTGTCGGGAATAAAGTGTCATGGCCATATCCAATATTTTGACCGTACGTATTGTAACCTGTTTTTACTGTATTTAAACACGCAATTGGCTGTGATTTATTTACAGGACAGATTTCCAAACCTTCCGAGACAGTTTTGTTCAGAAAACTGTTGCAAGTTGTGAACCAAATCACAGCTGATCTCTTGGCTGATTGGACCATGTGGGCTGGGCTATTTATTAGGCTGAAACATCACCTGTATGTACCAGGCTTAAAGGACAAATCCACCCTCATAATAACACATTTTAGAAAGAAGGGCCTCTTTAAAATATGTTGATATATCCTACTGAATTCATTACTGTATGCCTGCTATGCTTCTGGATTCCTCATGGAAACGGAGCAATTTAGAAGCCTGTACTGAGCCTGGGCATGCTCAAAAGAGGCAGACGGGATTAACATTCAGTTATTGGCTGTGATGTCAAATCCATAACTGACAGTTATAACTGGAAGAACCAGGAAGCAAAAACAGGGGCACCAAGACATTGTGCAGGATTTCAGGTTAGACTTATATATTTCAGATTTCAAACTATTACAGTTCAGGGGTGATTTGGGGGGTGATTTTACTTGTATATGTTTTCATTTGAGGGGTGTCCCTTTAAAACATGCTAATCACTGCACCAATTTTATGTTAAACTGTGTATTACATTGTTTTAGTAAAAGATTTAGCTGTAAAATATTGGTTACATTCAAAATATAACCACTCTATCATAACAAGACTTATTCAGCTATATTTGCCACACTGCATTGACCAAACAAATTAGTAGCCAAATGGATAAGTTACTGTGTTCATTATAAATACAGAATTACACTGGAGACATGCTGCTGCCACTTGTATTGTATTGTACCTTAATGCTGCACAATTTCCTACAAAATAATTTCTGATGGGAGTAGAGTGGGGGATGTTGTTACTATAATCTTTCTTGTAGTAATTTAAATGTTTGACTCTTTGTAGTTTTCCTATTCAGCTCAGTGATGTATCTGGAAGGCTTCACTTTATTGGTGGAAATTTTAGTTGCGTTTAGAGGCATGTTATTGACTAATAATAATGGTTCTGAGACAACCTTCATTGGATCATCAGAAATTATGTTAAACTAAATGCTCATGTTAAATGTTAGCATGGTTATAGAAGTGGTAAGCCACATATAAACATGAAACTTTATTGCAGCTGCCAGCACTGAGTGTGTCCGCTTTCACTGAGGATTAGTTGAATGCAATCACTGCACATAATAGTTGAATAATAAATAAGGCTGGACAATCAATGGTTTGGAGTAAAAAAATGTGAAAAGTTTCATGTGGCTTGTATTATATATCTAAAACATCAACATTTCTAAGTTATGATTCTGACCAGTAGTGAGGATGCTTGTTCATTGAATGACATATCAACCTCTAGTAAATCTGGTATAAGTTTCTACATGTACTCGGCTCCGTTGTCATCAAATTACATTTCAAGATCACTTTCCTAATCCTGCCCCCATCTGGTCATGATGGGAAGTGTTTCCCGCATCCTCACAGAAAAGACTGCAGAACAAACTCAGGGAACACTTAACACAAGTAAATTGACAACAAAACTTTTATCTACCTGTAAATACAATAATATATGTCACTTATAAAATGTAAAGTTTGAATTATTTATAACTTCTGTCTTTTCCACAGGGCGATGGTAAACTTGAATGCTTTTGCTCGGGTGGTGCTTTAATTGTTTATTTTAAAAGAGCTTTCTCAGGTGGAAAAAGGGAGTTGGTTAAGTACTGTGCAGCGAGCATAGCTCAGGCAATATAATGCTGTTTGGCTATTCCTGGGAATAACCCCCCAAATGAAAAGTGAGCAGGACTGTGCCAAGAAACTGACCATATAAATCCCACTAAGTAATAGATGGTGGGCCCTTTTAAAACCTGAAATGCATAATGTCACTTGTTCCTTTAGTCATTGAAGAGGTTATTGCAATAAACATTGTGGCTGTAAAACCACAAACTATGTAACTGTACTGCCTATCAGAATTCTGCTATAACTTCTCTTCTGAATTTTCCAGACATTTTGATAAGATTTACTGAGGGTTCATTGTCTTTTTAAATGATACCCCAGTGGAGGGTGGGTTGGGAGTCAGCAGTACAACTTTTCTTAATGATGTTGCACAGCCAATACTGTTCAATACCCAAATCCTTTACCCACTATTTTAAGTGTTTTCATCATTAGCTCTGAAGGGGTTAAGAAAGACTGCAAGGTTTAGCAATAAGCAAGGTGGAGCAGAGATGTTAGGCAACTATAAGCTCAAATGAACAATATTCTGTGAATGGTGGGTTGCTAGATTCTCTGTTCCACTTTCTTTTAGTTTTTTACCTTTAGTATCTCCTTTTAATTTTACACAGTGTTTATGGTTATATGTCAGTCTTCACAGTATCTTTCTGTTTGTGTTTTCTCTTTTTTTTTTTTTTTGTGAGGGTGGGGAATGGAGACCAGATCAGAAAGTAGTGCAGAAGTCTGTGTATGGTGATCATGGCTGGGATCTGAGGCAGTAATTACTCTCTCTCTCTCTCTCTCTCTCTCTCTTTCTCCTTTACTATTTCTGCTATTTGTTTCACACCTTAAATGTAAAACCACACACTTTTCTTCAGTATTCCTTGCCACAAATGTATCCTGTTTATTTTTTACTGTTTTTTTTAATTTGTATGCAGTTTTATTTGTGCAGCCTCTTAATGTTTATTAATAAGAAGATGAACCCTATTTATGTATTGCTGATACCATTTTATATGAATTGTGTTGAAATTTCAGTGCTTTTTTATGAATAAATTGTGGATCACAATTTAGATGACACCTGTTTCTTTTTGGTAGTTCCATTTGCACAATGGATGCCATTAAATTAAAAGTTGTGCATTTTATTGCATAAAAGTTACGTTTGTCTTGGTCTCTTTTTTTTTTTTTTAATTCTTTATTTAAATGTTTTTCAGTTATTAGAGTAATTTGTGATAAAGGGTATTCGGGTTGTCATCAAAACATGTAGTATATACAACGTATATTTAACAGTCAGGGGGATGGAAAGAGAAGGTGGGAGGAGTTTTGTGTGGGATGGACCTGTTGACATTTTTTATAATCAAGCATCATATTTATACAAAGAAACATGTTTATCAGTCATATGAATACATGTTTATGATGTATTATGTTTGTTAGTCAAGTGACTAGTAGATCCTTATAGGAATCTGACTTCATAAACAAAATCCATGGTAACCGTGTTTCTATAAATCCTGTATGGAGGAGGTCAGGCCCTCCATTTGCATAAAACATGTATGCGCTCAGTTACCCATAGATTATTTGTAGGACATATAGTTGTTTTCCAGAAGTGAGGAAGGACCATTCTGCCCGATGTTAAAAATCATCTAAGGAGTTGTTTATTTGGAGATTTCAGTACTGCCCAAAAGCATAGAAGCAGAAGAAGTTGTGCACTTGGAGTAAGGGTTTGAGGAGTGATTTTGTTTCAAAAGGGTTGTATGACTAAAGCAGCTCAACAAAATGCGTGAGAGTGATCCCACTACACTGTGACATCTCCAGCATGTCTGCGGACTGCTGGACACCAGTACCACCTGAAAAAGTTTTATACTGTTTGTTCCTGAGCTTTGCATGCTAATGAATTTAATGTGTCAGAGCTTAGCATGTATCCCATTGCATGGGTCATCTGCAGTTCTTTTTCCCATATGAGGACAAAGGATGGGGATCTAGGTTTTAGTAGTGAATATAGCTTTGAGATAGTATGTCTAGCTGCTGAGGAGGAAACACATTTTTTTCAAACATTGTGTTATCCATTTTCTGTGCCGATCTAGAGTTCTAGAATAGTTCTAGAATAGACATAGTGAGAGTTGGTTGTATTCCAAGTAATGTGCAGATGTGAGGACATTATTATTATGTAGTAATGTTCTTATGGGATTGAGCTAGCCTCTTTACATAGCATGAACAGTCCAGGGTTGTCCAAATGGGTCCATTTGAAAAGGTGTGAGGCATGTTGTCCAGGTGGAAAAGAAGTATTCAGGAACAAGCGGGTTAATAGTTCAGGTCAATTTGAATGTTTGTATTTTATTATTGCTTTGTCCTAAATTTTTAGAATGGAATTGAGGACCTTGTTCGTAGATTCAGGTTTGTTGAATGAGTTAAGTCGAGTTTTGTGTAGGTGTTTGGAAGAGTGCGTCTGATATGGACACCCATAGTTTATCCTGTTTGTGGTTTTTCCAGTTTATGATCTGGGTGAGAATGTGTGGTGTGGGAGAATTAGGCCCCCAGAGTCTTTGCTTCGAGTTGTTGCAAATTTGAGGAGATGAGCAGAGCCTGTCCATATAATGAATAACATTTGACCTTATCAAAATACATTTTAGGGGGTGGGGGAGAGGGAAATGGTTTGAAAAATATTTAAGAATCTTGGTAAAACTTCCATTCTAATAATATTTACTTTAGAAAACCATGAATAGTATTTTTTCTTCCAGGTGCACAAATCGGAGGACAGTCTCGTTATTTAAAGGAGGTAGCTAAGGTTAAATAATGTGGAAAGGGTATTCAGGGACCTAAGTAGGTGATTGCTTTTGATTGCCAGTGAAATGGAATGTTTTGTTGTAGAAGAGAAACCGTACTGGATATATCTAGGCATTTCAATTTCTGAAAGTTGATCTTTTACTTAGTTTACCAAAGGTGTTTATTTTTTTTTAATAATATAGGGAGGGAGGTATGTGGAAAAGTGACATAAAAGTAGGTTGTCCGCATATGCAGCTACATGAATCGCTCCTGAATCTGGGTTGCATTTAAGAGATGTTCCATGGTGAGAACATACAATAGGGGGAACCCTTGTCTGGTCCCATTGCGTATGTTGCAGGGAGCTGACAAAATGCCATTGATTTTTGATCCTATTAATACACATGTCTCCAATACCTAAATTTTACCTAATTTTAAAAGAAAGCACCAGTTAACCCAATCAAAGGCCTTCTCTGCATCAAGTGAGAGAAGGCACTTAGGGAATTTATTACTTATTTATTAAGTACTAAAGGTGCCCATACAATTCTTCAGGAACCGCCTTTCCCATTCTTTTTCACAGCCGACATACGATTGCATGATCCCAACTGGCCCATTCATTTTACGATCAAATGTCCGTTGTGAAAAAGTAATGATAGACTGTTCATAAAGAATTGATTTGATGACGCAGGATTGGTCGGGAGATGAGTTCTAATGTATGGGCACCTTAACTTGTACCACATCACAAGTGCCCTGTGAGAAATGACATTCAGTACAGCATAGGGTGTTTTAACAGAGGGAGAATTCCGTCTTCCCTCTAATAATATGGAGCATCTGGCATTTATAAAGCTAAACAAGGTTTACACCCCTGGCCAGCATACATATGGATAGTTGAAGCCAGATCTGTTGGTTTCCGAGGTAGGGTCAACCTTGCTTGGCAACAACTTTAAACAGTATAATAAGTAACTATCAATAAAGACCCGGTACTATTCACATGCTTCTAAACACAATATTTAATCAGTGACTCACTCTTATATGCTGTGAGGTCTGGGTGTATATAACCCAGACCGATTGCTCCGGCGTGTATCGCCCCTCAAAGATATCTTGCTCCTATATGTATCACTAATTAGGCTTAAAGCATGGGTAAAAAATGGACTCACTCCTTCCTACAGGTGGTCTGGGTGCTGGATCGCCCCGGACCCGTCGCTAGGTCCATACGTCTGCAATACCAATTCTGTACCCTATCTCCTAGCATGTTGATAGAGTACACTCAGGACGACAAATTGTGGTTGCAAACAAGGGGCACTTATAAATGTAGAGCCACCAGGTGCATCACATTTAAACACATAAAAAAGTACTAGCTTTAGGAGTACAATTACATGAAAGGAGTATCAAAATAAGCTATATATTGTAGAATAGAATTTGTAGTGTACCTACTCACATGCGAAACGTGTAAGATACAATATGTTGGAAGCACATCAATACCTTTTTAAAGGAGAGAAAAAGGAAATGCATAAGATATACCAATAATATCAACAAATAATTTTAGTAGGAATGTGGCTAATGTGTTTGGTGTGAGGACAATCTTGCGTTTTCCTACAACAGAAATAGGTTACTAGCCCTCCAGATGTTTGAAAACTAAATCTCCAGCATTCCCTGGAATACCAACTGCTTTTGCAGTATTTATAGATGATAGCTGGGAGTTGTAGTTTTCAAACATCTGGAGGGCTTCTGTTGTCTATTTCTACCCTACAATTGTTGTAGAACTGGTGGCCCATTTCTGCCAAGGTGCCTCTTAAAAGACAATTATACCCATTTAACCACCCACCCCTCTACCTGATTGTACCCAAGGCGAGAACCTAAACTGCTAGACTATAGGGTCTGTTACAAGCTGTCAAAAGTCCATCTGCTAGCACCGGTGTCTGTACACTTCCCGACTGCAATATCATCAGGAAAAAGGAGGGATAATTTTGTCTTGGAGGAAGAGAAGATAAGGCTATGATGCTCTTAGTGCACTTATTTCAATTCAATAGCAACCAGGAATACTGCTTTAAAGGGTATGTATACTGGGATTTTATTTTTAAATTGCCCATTACTGGAAACAATTCTTCCAAACTATAAGTTTACTTTTTTTTTGTTTGTTCACCTGCCCCCAATTTCTTTAGATCCAATCTGAATCATTTTACTTTTTAGCGGTCAATGAAGTGCCTTATCATAAACTCTTCTGTTATTTGCAGTTTTACTGAAATATGAACTGCATGGTGGGATATTCCCTTTCCCTGTGCGGCCTCACAGGATTTACCATAGGCCATTCGCTTCTGGTTTATTATATTTGGGTGATAAAATGCCCCTGGGAGAGGAGATGTTGTCTCCAGGGTAATTTGATTAGAAGAGCAATTAACATTTTAAGAGCAGAGGATTTTTGAATAAGGGGAATGGGAGGTAAAATGTACATAAACTGAAAAATCCATGTTCTCGAATAGGCATCTGTCAGGATTGCAAACTTATCCTGAACTTTGGGAGATGGGTATTCTTTGTCATCGCTACCCCAATTGTTGCATCAACATTTGGAAGGTTGACTCCCTGCTCAAGGAACCTGCTTCTTCGTTACAACTGCCTGGAATATGTATGGCCGACAAATCTAAAAGGTGTTGTTCTGGCCAGAAAAGGATTATTTTGGCTACCTCCCAAAGAGGTATGCTGCATGTGCCACCCTCTTTGTAGACTGCTAAGTCACTATAATGGTTTTGTCCAATTGGATCATTATCAAACTGTTTGTTAATATATCACTGAAAGTATGGAGGGCTTACCAGACTGCTCCGTTTCCCTTATAATCTAAGGTAAGGATGACCACTTCTTGGGCCACTTGTCCCTGGGCTATTGCCATCCCACAGACCTCCACTCAACCATTTAGGATGACATCTGTTTTATCTGTTATCCAGGATGGTGATCTGAGGGAAATAAGCTTCAATTCCTTGAGGTCTGTCCACCAGAGAAGTGGACTTAGAAAGCACTTGGAAGTTGGTACTTACCTTTTTACTGTGCAATATTTGTTGGACCCACTAGCATTTGGAAGATAGGATATTACAAAACTTTGCTTCTTAAAATGATTCTTCTTCCTCCTTTCTAAGATTAATGGAACTCTGATCTCGGTGGTGTTTGGCATTTGGGTGATTGAGACTAGTGATGGCTGTCTCTCCCGTTGGACACTTGGTTTGTGCTCCCTTTTGTTTGGACACTTCAGCAGGACAGGGGGATTAAGTACAACTCAGTGCATCCTCATTACAAGATACCTACCTTGTTTCATTGACATTATCCAGTGTTTGGATCTTTAAGGATACTGTGGTACTTTCAGGATATTTTGTTTTCTGTGTTTAATATTTATTGTGTAATACTTTTATGTCACTTATACAATATGCACTACATTGGTACCTTGGTATATGTCTTAAAGTGTACAAAAACGCATGTAATTTTTCTCTGTAGATGTGCCTTTTTAGCTAAGACTCCGACTACAGGTAAATAGGCAGGGATGCTTAAAGAGTTAATTTTTTGAAATATCTGAGATCACATGCTTTAGACAGCCTATCAAGTAGCTCTATGATCCAAACAGCGTTACCTCGCGAGATCTCGCGAGGCAGTGACGTCACGTGCTTGTTACGGCGCTACGCTATTTAGGGGGAGGAGAGACATGTATAGGCTGTAGTTGAGAAAGCTCCCGTGAGATAGAGACGGAGCGAAACGCGTCCTAGCATGTGACGTTAAGATCTGATTTTTAGCCCACTTTCTCTTCCTCGCACTGTGTTCCCATCATTGGTCGTAAGTAGGGTAACCCCCATGATGTAGACTGACTTGTATTACAGCTATCACTTGACTGATTTTGGCTAACCATCACTGATACTTATTTTGCACAGTTGTTAGGCATGTACACTGACTATACTCTAAGAGGATACTGGGTAATTTTTTAAGTGTTTTTAATGAATTTATCCCTGTCTATTATAATAAAGGATTTTTAGCTTTATATATGATTTTGCCTCTTTCCATTTAGAGTGTTGCAGACCAGACCTTTCTTTCTTTTTGCTTTCCTTCATTGTTTTTTCTGTGTCTAGCACCTCCCTACATAGGTACATACATTCTCAGTGCCCTAATCGTCTGTTTCTATTTCCACTGTCCACCAGAGAAGGACTGGTGTCACTATTTGGGGAAGGACTATGATTTTGTACTGATCCAGGCCTTTCCTCATCTGACTCAGAGATCCCTGATGTGACATTGCCCACTTTTCTGAGCTTCTGGGAAATTCCCCAGGAATCCCCGGGAAATGTTGCCAATTTTAGAATGTTGTAATAGGATAATTTATTAAATTGATTGCAGTATGTATGTATTTTCTTTCATATATAGCACTACATATTCCGCAGCGCTTTACAATTATTTACTCAATTCACATTAGGCCCTGCCCCAAAGAGCTTACAATCTAAACACATTATGTACAAATACAACCTATCAGTATGTCTTTATGATTGTGGGGGAAAATGGAGTGCCCGATTCTTGATGAGAATATTGTCTAAATATGCAAACACTAGGATTCCACAGATTCTTAGCTTTGATATAAGAAAGATGAGAATTTTGGAAAATTCCCTTGAAGCTGTTCTTAGTTCAAAGGGCAGAGCTAAGTATGGTAGTGTTTGTTCATTAAAGAGGAACTAAAGTCTCCAGACAACATTGTCCCGATAGATCAAGCACATTTACAAAGTCCAAATAACCCAGAAAGAGGCGGGCTCGGCCAGGAACTTCAAGAAACAAACAGGACTGCTTCATTTCCAACAGCTGAGTAAAACCAAATGCTTTTTTTCTTCACATAAAAAACAGTATTAAGAAAAAAGGAGCACAAGGAAAGAAAAAGAAAGATACTGCACACACTGGTTGCAGTGAATATATATATAAGCCTTTTATTCAAGTAACACAGTAATACACTGGGGCATAGTGCCAGAACAACAGAGTTAAAATCACTTAAAAACATATATACATAATACCAAGATGGATCCCTAACTCAAAGTGCAAAGCACGTGCAGTCAACCCACAGTATAAGTCAAGGTATGTAAGTAAGTCACATAGGTAGTACATACTGTATCCAGCCAGTTAGTGTCGAAATGTACAGGCACTAGGGGGTCCATGTGGGTGATGAGGTAGAGCAGGGATCACAAAGAGGGTCCTCTAGACGTGTTTCGCCCTAAGAAGGGGCTTTCTCAACAGAGTGCTGTGTTTTTAAGTGATTTTAACTCTGTTGTTCTGGCACTATGCCCCAGTGTATTACTGTGTTACTTGAATAAAAGGCTTATATATATATTCACTGCAACCAGTGTGTGCAGCATCTTCCTTTTTCTTTGTTTGTGCTATATACTGTTTATATATGTTTGCACCACTGCCTACTTAGGATTTCATCACAGTGTTTTTGTCCTGTGTATATGTTATTAATGAAAAAAGAGACACCTGACGTGTTTCTATGCTCCTCATAGGTATTTCTTCTGGTACACTGGATGTGACCTCGTAGATATAGGCTTGGAGAAACTCCTCCCCACATCCACAGGTACCACCCTGAATAAATTCTGCCCTGGTGGAGAAGCATGCTCAGTTAAGACTTAGGGTGAGGCCACACTAGCGCGTTTGCACCAGCGTTTTGCGGTCGCGATTGGACTTGCGATTTTTGGAAAAATGGAAATCACTGGAATGCAAAAATTCACGCGATTTCTGATGCGCATGCGATTGTGCATCCATTCGCGTTTTGGTAACGCATGCGTTCACCATTTTTGGTGCGTTAACGCATGTGTTTTCATAACACAAAACGGCAAAAACGCATGAGGAAAACGTACACACAAACAAAAAACACAAGAATCACGCACAGAATCGCGTGTGACAATGCTTGCGATTTTGTGTGCAATTCCTGTGCGTTGCATTGCGGCCTTAGCCTTAATGCTGGGGGAATCAGGAAATAACTGGGGGAAAAATTGACAGTTGAGAAGGGTAACGTATTAAAGGACAATTATACTCACCTTCCCTCCGCTCCACATCTTTGTGCAGTAGCTTTTACTCAGGGTGAGGACCTGAACCGCTAGGTCCTCACCCCTGGATTCGCTCAAGCGTGCCTTCCTATTGGCCTTGTCGCCGATGGGGAGGAGGGGGCGGAGCCTACCAGAGCAGCGTTGCTGTAAGGCGATGCTTTAGGTTTCGCGACTCCAGGGGTGAGGACCTAGCGGTTCAGGTCCTCACCCTGAGTAAAAGCTACTGCACAAAGATGTGGAGCGGAGGGAAGGTGAGTATAATTGTCCTTTAATGCAGGCAGAGGCTGGTCACATGGCTGAAAACAGGAAGTGTTCAAGCAGGAAGTTACAGTGCTAAACCTTTCTAGCAATAACTTGTCACAAATTGTATCTAGAGATGTGATTTAGGTACAAGAACTAGAAATCACTTACCCTTAAGGAGAAAACTTTAACATAAGTGACCTCCTGTGACACCCTTGTATGTGCATTTATACTACCAAACATCTTGGAATACCATGATAGATAGACATAGGCAGAGGTAGATAGACAGACAGACAGACAGACAGACATAGGCAGATAGACAGACATAGGCAGATAGATAGTCAGACAGACAGATAGATAGATAGACAGAAATAGAGAGAATCAGGTAGACAGCGAGAGATAGATTAGATAGTCAGGAGACCAATATGATTAATCACTCATTATATTTGGGGTTGTATTAATAAATATTTTGACATGTTTTGGGAGAGCCTAGTAAGAGGTCATTGGAGGGACACAAATTAGCATACCTGGTTTGAGTGACAGGTCTTTCCCTGTACATGCTGTTATTTAAAATGAAGATTTCTGAGAATCTTCAGCTCAGATTTCAAATCTGAAAATAAGTGTTGGAGTAGTGGACCTTTACATTATCTAAAGGTATCGTTTTTGAAAATTCGATTTTAAGAGGTATAGATACCCTTTAAAATTATATATATATATATATATTTATTTTTTTCCCCACAGAAGCATCAGTAATAAAAACTAGTTGTAAAATGGTAACCATTGTTCTGAGAGCTTGAGAAAGGGTCTTTACCCGAAACGTTGCGCTATTTTACGAACATGGTGTAATTTTATACAATAAAAGCTATTTTTTATTACTGATGCTGCTGCTTCTGTGAAAAAATTATACATTTGTATTTGCAGCTTTGACTCTGTTCCACGACACTATTTAGAAGGCCATACTGCTGACCAAATAAAATTGATGGTTTTAGAACAAGTACAAAGTGCACTGATGAGAGGGGGTGATCGTCTACAATTTTTAAAGAAAAGGGAGGTCTGTGGATCGATAGGTTAGATATGTTACATCCAAAGCGATTAAACAAAGATTACGACCTGTATGTATATTTATAATGTTACATTGTTTTTTCTTAGTCTGCCACAGGAGGTCACTGTTGCCATTACAAGTTCTGTTTGATTTCTAATTGAGAAACTCTGTTGCAACAATTTCCTGTTGCTAATTATATATAAGGCCTTTGAATATTGTTACTTCAAGGATGATCATATGGCTTGAAAAAGGGTTGAACCCAAAACGTTACTCTATGTATGTATCAGATTAAGCCAAATAAAATGTTTGTATTGTTCAGCATTGGAACATACGTGTGCATTTTGTGA
This sequence comes from Hymenochirus boettgeri, assembly GCA_019447015.1. NCBI lineage: Eukaryota > Metazoa > Chordata > Amphibia > Anura > Pipidae > Hymenochirus > Hymenochirus boettgeri. The sequence continues at coordinate 157,301,376 of CM033472.1, forward strand.
TGCTGCTGTATTGATAAAGACTCTGGATTATTTTCTACAGTATATATATATATAATTATTGTGGATTTAAATAGCACCAACATCTTCTGTGGTCCTTTACAATTACATGTATAACTAACACACACACACACAATATTATATCGCTATCGCTCGCGCTCTCTCTCTCTCTCTCTTCTCTCTTCTCTCTTCTCTCTTCTCTCTCTCTCTTCTCTCTCTCTCTCTCTCTCTCTTCTCTCTCTATTTCAATGTTTCCTTTTTGAAATTTGTTCCATTTCTTTAGGTTTATGATTGTACAAAATTCCCTGGATTTTTTTGCTTTTTATTAATAGAGGAGAGTAAATCCCTTTTTTGAGCTCTGCCTTTGGAACCTTCTTAAATATGATTTCTACCATTCCAGTAGAAGCTTCAAGATCTCTGACCTTGCTGGATGAGAACATGGAATGGTATTTTAAAGTATAATATCGCATTATGAACTCAATTGTGCCAGGTCTGTATTGTCTTGCCTCTTTGAGGTTTCTTTGTTGGTTGAAGTTGAGGCTGAAAGAATCTATTTGGGATTCTAAAGAAAGAGTGAGTCTTTTTGGATAAATTCTTCAAAGAGCCCATGCCGAAAAGTAGATCACCTTTCCCTATGAGACTTGCTTAGACAATGACTAGCGAAACGTCTTCAAGAATTGCCTGATGCATTCATGGGAAAAATTAGCTACACCCACTTTTTAAAGGCTCCACCTACTTTGTTTTGGTCACGCCCATATTAAAAACTACTTTTTCCAATTACATTTATTTTTAAAAGAATATGTCTAAGAAACAGTAATGTAACATCAGAGTTTCATTGACTTTGATAGTGAATACTCAAACAAAATGTATATTGGGTAGACATGGTTTTTCACAAAAAACTCACAATTCTATGCTATATATTTTGGTGTTAGTTTGCGACAGGAGACTTTTTCCAAAGTGTATTTCTTATGAAATATATTTAAAGGGAAAGTTCAGTTGAAAATATAATTTTTTAAAATTCTTAATTTATATTATATATTCCTAGTTATTCTACATATTCTCCTCCATTTTGAAAAATCAGTTGAATTTATACCCTTTGCTATTCCCTGCTGTTGACATTAGTGACCTGACATTTTAGGTTCTAACAGTCCTTCTTCTTCCCAGAATGCACCACTTCCTTGGAATGTTCCTAACAGTAATTTCTACTGATTGGCTGTTGGATGGGTCAAACATGCTCAGATCTCTACTGAGCAACTGAATCAACCCAGGCGCTGGGTCAAGGGCAAAACCATAACGGTCTCTATTAGGGGTCCTGCAAACAGGAAGTCAGTATTTCCGTTGCATTTGTTTATAGAGACAAAATCCTGAATGGGCCGGTTAAGGTTATTAGGATGGAAAAATACTGCTCTTTTTTCTTAAAAGCATATGTATTTGCACTGAACTTCCCCTTTAATATATATTAAATAAATAATACCAGAATTGCTATACTTACAATTACAAAAGATGTTTCTAAACTTATTTAAACCACTCAATCCCTTGCCGGTTGGTACACAAAGGCAAGCCTTCTCTTACCGCTATGCAGTATAAACTTTTAGTTCAGCAGCATAGTAGGTGGAGCCGTGGAGGTTGCTCTAGACGTCTGCCCCATGGTCTTTCCAGTTCCTCACACACACTGTTAGGTGTCTGTAAAGTTTTTTTTTTTTTTAAAAGAGGAATTTCCATTTTTAAAAAACTTTACATAGACTTACACAGCTCGGGCGGTACATAACTGGAACAACACGGGAACATAGTTGGGACACCCGGAAAAGCACCGGAAAATGGGACAAACCCGGCTACACTGGGACGGCTGGGAGCTATGTCTAATAAGTGTCTGAAAAAGCCATTTATAAAAGTTCATCCTGTTAAAGTGCTGCGTGATAGTGTCTGAAAAGATAGACCTTATTGTCCAATGTTCATTGATTGACACCATTAGATTCTTTTATTTAATTACTGGGATATAATATTATAAGTACTCTATTGCACTTTAGTACTTTAATGGATTTATGAATGAATATTAACTGATAACGAAGTTTTATAAATTTCACCCATAGTGAGAACACTCCACATTGGAGTGCAAAACACGCTCAAATGGACCTAGTCCGTAAAGTAAATTTAACCCCCTGAACTAGATAACTGTGCATATGCACACCTCCTGACTTTTTATTAGTGCCTAATATGGACTGTAACTGGATTGGCTAGAGACTACTAGTAGGTGTGACCTGCTGTAATAAGTTCCTGTAGCAGGGCCTTTTCCATTTTTCCGCACGTTACGATCTACTTGTTCTGTGATTTGCAAAAAAAAATTGGTGATCCCATTCACCCTGAAAAGCATATCCTAGCACAGCTAGTGTGGCCAGACCAATTGGCCAACACTGGTGTGTGTTTTTTTTTTACAAACTATCGGATCGCACATTTAAACTTGCTAGTGTGGCTTAGCCCTTAAGGGCTCTAAATGCAGACTTCTACAAGCTGCTGAAATCAGAAAGGGTTTAAAAAGCTATATTGCTGAACCTTTTCAGAAAAATACTTTACGGAGAAGTGATCCATTACTTTAAAAAAAGAACTATAGTGTGTAATAAGCCAAAATTGTTTTTCAAGCTGCAGCTTCCCACTAACATTAACTTCTTTTTTTTTTTTTTTTTTACAGGATTTAATAAAGGATTAGTCTATGACTAACCTGGCAAATTAAAAAACGATGTGCTGTAGCTCCTAAACTACAGTAAATGGTATTGGGAGGTAGGAATGATCAATCCTACATCCCTGGTACTTTCCATTTTTAAAGGGTTAATTTTTGGAGTATAGTTATCCTTTAAAGGTAAGACTGTCAGCTTTTACTTATGCCAAACCTTTTTAGAGACCACAGTTCCCTTTTAAGACTACCTCCCATTCAAGAATCCTTAGAGTAAATGGACAATTTAGCATTTACATATTTATTACAGTCAAAATTCAAAATGAACCCTCCGTCATAAAAAGTGGAGAAGTACAGTGAACATTTTATTAGATTTCAATTAAAATATACACAAAACAACCTCTCCACTTTAAGAGGAATCAATGTCCACATATTAAATTAATGACAACCATCTGTTTCTGTTATACTTTGGTATAACTTTGTTATAAACCATGTTTATTGGAGACCCTTATTGGATTGGAGATTACTTTAGTTTTCCTTCTGTTGTGAATATTTGTGCACAGCTGATACAAAAGTACCAACATGCTCAGGTTCCATATCTGGATACAGTCCATGACCCAGGTTTGCAATGTACCCATGCTGACCAAAATCTTCTATCATCTTCTTAACTGTTTTCTCAATATCCTCCTGTAAAGTGCATAAGGATATAATTTAAAATGGTTGTATTACCACTGTTCAGAAAAGCATTAATGGACCATAATGAAGTTGACGGTAAAGCCAAGCAATTTACAATAATTGCTTTAGCTGTGCCTTTTTCAATACTTGTTTCCAACTATGACACGTTAAATAAAATATCACAATAGTGGCATTGTGAGAATATGCATACTATTATGTGTAGTGAAATATTATGTGTTACCAATATCTGTTGTATTCAATTAGATCAACTGGACTTGAAGTTTAGTTCTTGAAGATGTTTCGCTAGTCATCCAACTGGCTTTCTCAATTCAGAATGACTTGTACAAGAATCTGTGGCAATTATGTACCCTGGAAAATCCCAATTAGCATATCACAGCCAGGTGTATTGGGATTTTCCAGGGTACATAATTGCCACAGATTCTTGTACAAGTCATTCTGAATTGAGAAAGCCAGTTGGATGACTAGTGAAACGTCTTCAAGAACTAAACTTCAAGTCCAGTTGATCTAATTGAATACAACAGATATACCATGACCTGAATGAATGAGAACCTTCACAAGCATGTGGTACCAATATTTTGCACCTGTAATGCAAAATACCCATACTGTACTATAAGAATCTCACACTTTTATAAAGATGAAATTCCCTTTCCAAGATGTGTGGAATTAAGGGAATGACTAGATTGTGCTCTGGCAATTTTTATATGGCATGTAATACTTTGTAGGAAAGTGCTTTCTACCTTGTGGTACAGTGCACTGTAAATGTCTTCTTTAATCTTCTATCAAATTCAACGTATGGTAGTGAAAAAAGGATGATTTACACTTCTTTTAACACACAACCGTAAAAAAATGGGGGAACATTTATCAGTCCCATTTCTTTAGATATCCAATCTGAAACATCTTACATTTATTCTGTCTCTCTACCAAAGCTGGCTCATACTGATTACTGAGCATGCTTTCCCTCAGAGATTCAGATATGATAAAGGAGTGGTCAGTTAAACAAGAGGGGGATACTAAGCAAAACAGTCTTTAAGGCACATCAATATAAGTGCTACATACATGTATTTAAAGGATAAGTGCACTGTAAAATCAAGTTATGTTCATTAGGAAGCTGCAGCTTTAAAAATACCGTTGCCATATTTTTCTTTAACCTATGCCCCTCCAGAGCCTAGCTTTGTGCCTTGAAAGTTGATGACATCTGTTAATGGTTTGCTGAATGTTAAGCTCCGCCCCTCTGAGATTTCCTCCTGTTAGCTCAAACAGTAATGCCTGTGAGTTCCGTGCACTCTCCTGCTTGAGCCTCAAACAGTAATGCCTGTGAGTTCCGTGCACGTGCAAGGAACTCACAGGCATTTCTGTTTGAGGCTCAAGCAGGAGAGTGCACAGAACTCACAGGCATTACTGTTTGAGGCTCAAGCAGGTGAGTGCATGGAACTCACAGGCAGGAGAAAGGACGGACTCTCCTGTAACTGGTGCTGGTAAGAAAAAGTGCCACCTCTTTGGGGGGGGGTTTAGAGGTGGTCAGGTAAAAAGTTTGTTGAACCTTGCCACTCTAGATGTTTAGAAACTACAACTTCCAGCAAACAAAGCATGCTGGGAATAGTAGTAGGGTTACTGGACATTTTTATATTGGCACCAATACTGTATGGGAATTCTGTTGTTTATTATAAAAGGGTTCATTTAAATGGCAACTAAAGCCTCAAAACAATACTGAATCAGAAGGCAGTAGTGGTCATATTTTCTATCTCCGCTTATACTCGAGTCAATCAGGTTTACTTGTTTTTCAAGTAAAAATAAAGTACCCGGCTAATGCTCGGATGGGCTTATATTTGAGTATATATGGTAATCTTTGGGCAGCAAGGTTAGTGGTTTGCTCTGATGAATTGCAGTGCTGAAGTCCTAATGATTTAAATGCTTAGTTTATATTTATGTTTATATGCACATCTAGTTATTCTATGTATTCGCTTCCATTTTGAAAAATCAGTTGATTTCATACCCTTTACTATGCTCTGCTGTGTTCATTATTGAGCTGACATTCAAGCTGGGAGATTCACCCAGAGGAGGCGCAAGCTCTCTGGGCAAATCTCCTGTACAGGATTTACCAGAAGCTGTGCGACTGGGTGAATCTCACACGCACTTAAATATTTAACACCAGCTATTAGCTAGTGTTAAATACTTAGGTGCATAGAGCCACGCAACCTCTGGTAATTTGCTTTGAGATGGCTGCACGAGTGCCTCTTCCACAAAACGAGCCGTAACATCTCGCTAACTGATCTTAAATCAGCGCAACATTAAGGGATGAAAGGAGTGGTGCACGGCCCACAGCGCTACATAGTAAATTACCCTGAAGGTTCTGTAACAGACCTTATACTTCCCACAATGCACCACTTTCTTGGAATGTTTCAATAGTAGTTTCTATTAATTGGCTGTTGGATGGGTCATACATTCATATCATAGAAGTACTGCCAAGGCCACACATTTAAGGCCATGGCTGTACATCTATGACCAGGTGGCCATACAATACCATGGGGTACTAAAGTGCCACAATGGTGTTGTATAAGCGATCGCACATATTTTAAGATTGTTAAAGGCATGGTATTGCTATTTAGCGATACCGTGCCTTTATAAATATGCCCCCTAAATTACTTTGCATGAAGAGAGACAAGTAAAGGTTCCGGTAAGTACTGCCCACGAAATGTGGTTTAGAGGTGGTGTGGATGGTATACTTCCCCTTTAAAGGGGAAGTGCAGTGCAAATACATATGCTTTTCAGAAAAAAGAGCAGTATTTTTTCATCACAATGACCTTAATCTACCCATTCAGCATTTTGTCTGTGTATAAATAAATGCAACCGAAATACTGACTTCCTGTTTGCAGGACCCCTAATAGAGACCGTTATGGTCTTGCCCTTGACCCAGCACCTGGGTTGTTTCATTTGCTCAGTAGAGATCTGAGCATGTTTGACCCATCCAACAGCCAATCAGTAGAAATTACTGTTAGGAACATTCCAAGGAAGTGGTGCATCCTTGGAAGAAGGACCGTTAAAACCTGAAATGGCAGCTCAATAATGTCAACAGCAGGGAACAGCAAAGGGTATGAAATCAACTGATTTTTCAAAATGGGAGAGAATATGTAGAATAACTAAGAAGGCATTACACAAACTAACAATTTAACAAATATTGACAATTTCCACTGAACTGTCCCTTTAAAACAATGAACAACATACAATGGATTTTTTAGAAAACACACCTTACTGCCATATAAAGCACAGGGGTCCATGTTGCCCTGGAGGGTAACTTGTTTGCCTGTACGCTGCCTGGATTAAGAAGATAAAAATATAATGAAAAAATATTTAAATGAGAAGCTATAACACATGCATCAATGTAGGCCCAAACAGTAGATTAAACAAATAACTCTTAGCAATTAAATAGATTCTGTTAGTGCTATAACTGGCTGTATCGCCTTGTATTGGTTGTTATTGTAGTAAAGGAACTTGCCTATGCACGGCCGATAATCGTGCTGTGTATGGGCACTTTGTAGTCTGAAACAGTCATTCGGTCATTGATGATCCGTGTGGACAGATCGGGCAACGAGCCTCAACCAAACAGCCATTTTGGCTGACAAAGTGCCCATACAGAGCACGATTATGGGCTGAAACTGCCATGCATACACATTGTGTGTCAAGGGTCGGCTCCTGCGATTGCACGTGTGTATGAGGCTTTAGGCAGCATTTTCCTAGCTACAGCCTCTGAAAAAACAAACAAAAAACAGTAAAACACCAGCAAAACAAACTTACGACATCCGTATGAGCCCTATCTACAACGCAGCCAGTCACAGCTTTCTGCAAAACTTGTATTACTAACATTGCCTATTTCTTGTATCTTTTTAGGGACTTCATTTTAGCAGTTTATTAATTGCTAAAATAAATATTTATTAATTAAACAAAAGAAAGGTTAGTTCTGATTTTTTTCTTTTTTACAGTCACCTTATATACCCAAAACTCCTCCCCATTTTTTTCCCCGCCGAAATGCTTGCTCCGCCCCCTCTTTCACCTGGCTCAGGTAAGGGAATCCTTTGTTTCCTTCCCCTATCCTGACTATTGTACCTAAAATGGAGGTTTGAATGCCTGCGTGATCATGCCTGCGTGAAACATGTTGTGATAGCACCAATAAAACATGTTGGATTGCAAACTGGTTTTGCCTGTGTCTCCCTGCACTACTATTTTTGTTCCCGACTTCACAGATATCTGTTGCTGTGATGGAGTGATAGAACATCAAAGCATCAGATTTACACAGGAAGAGGAATAAAACACATTGGCTTTCTTGGACTGCTTGGTAGAAGTCAGGGAGGATGGTAAACCTGAAGCAGAGGTTTATAGAAAACCCAACCTACAAAGACTAGTACTTTAGATCACAAGCTAGTTGTCATCAGAACGCAACAACTCTGAGCAGAGTACATCCCCACCAGCACAGTGGCTAAGGCTAATAAAATTAAAGGACAGCTATATAAAAATTAAAAGTACCTGGGGCAAGGAGGTAGGATTGATTATTTCCACCTCCTAAAAATGTTTCATTGAGGAGCTAGAGCACATACAGTTTTCCTCTGCCAGGTTAGTGCCTTGGGCCTTCGTGTATTAAAGATAGTGCTGAAACAACCAAAAAGCCTGGCAGAAGTAGTTTTGTTTATACTGCTGCTTCTCATTAAAATTGGAAAGTAGAAAGTACCAATCCTACCTCACTGCCCCAGGTAATTTTCATTTTAATGGTCTTTGAAAAAAAACTTTATATGCACTATAGTTCTCCTTTAAGCATCTCAGAAGAGCCCTTTAAATTTGTGAATATCTGGACTGGGTCTTTGTCAAAACTAAAAGAAAGAAAAAAAGATGATTATCCCACATGTAGTGAGAGTGTCATAGAAATGAAATAATTTTCAAGAGATGCTATTTCCCTGTCTGCTTTAAACCCAGCAACACACCCAGACAGCAAATGGTGCATTCAAAAGACCCAATAGTGAAAGACAAGTTAAGTCTCCCTGTGTAACCTTGGTGATTTCTATGATCTGTATAGGGCACTGTTTTAATATCTGGCTGCTGGACTGGAGTCTTGACAAAGGATCAGTGTGATCCGAAATGTTTCTGTTGCAATTTCTATCTGTAAAAAAATATAGCCATGCGGTGTGGCATGAAAAATGTTTTAAAGCTTAAATAAAAAGAGTGCTGCTCTGGAATTTTGGGTGGGCTGGGGTGCCCTACACACAGGGCATTAAAATAGCTTTTAATGGTAGGGCACCAAGCTGCCATAAGGGACCAGGTGGGAGGGGGGGGCTCCCCTGCACTTGCAAGGAACCTCTCAGAGGACAAGGAAGAAGCATGCACCTGATGACTCACTGACAGCTCCTACTCTTTACTTTCTGAGACTCTAAAAAGGCACTGCAGGAGAACCATAAGGATCAGAGATTAAGGTTTACATTTTAGTTTTGAGGGTGGACATGCCCTTTAATCGATGCAATAAACACCTTGCATTCAGAAGATCCCTGACACAGCCAGTCAGATGACTAGCAAAACATTGCTTTTCCTGTCCTGTAGACTATAGGGTGGACTTTTTTGTTTTTGTTTACCCCTTTGTGAGAAAAGATCACCTACTAATTGGCTGTAGTTCCCCATCTGGGTAAGCAGAGACTGGAAACTGTCTGTCATCATAAAAACTGGCAACAAATTCCCAAAGGCATTCCTATACTTTGTATAGTGAGATTGTTCAGGGTGGCCAGTCAGCTTCGTAACAGATTTGTGACAATAGCATTCTAATATCTTAATACTACAATTTGTTTTTCATATTTTTATTAATTTCTATTTTGCAACAATTATTTTCCATCTTAAATTAAACGCATGTTTACCTGTTATGGAATAGTGTGGGATAAATTAATAGTTTGATTGTATGCTTGCATATTGTTTTGGATATCCTGCCATGATCCTATGTTTTAATAAATAGTTTTGTTTATATATGTTATTATATTATTCTGGCGAAGCCCAACACTTTTAAATAGAGGATGGCAGGGCTATGCTTCATGGCTTCTGAAGAAGTAAATTGCTTCTGCAAAATGTGTTAAGTCTTCCTGTGTTACCTTGGTGATTTCTATGATCTGTATAGGGCACTGTTTTAATAACTGGCTGCTGGACTGAAGTTGGGGGCACACTGATTGCAGTCAGGATAAGCCTTCTTGGTTTGAGAGATGAAGCACCAGCTACACAGCACCAATGCACATGTTTAGTATAGTAGGCAATTTTGCATAGAGGTGGAAAGTAATCATGTAAAGTTTCGCTTTATTTTGCTTAGCCAGCAATAGAAGAAGGTTGGTCCCTTATTGAAAAAAATGCTAAACTGAAACATTAGGCGAGTGTACAAGCTATAGTGCTGGATTTATTAAATAAATTGTAGGAGCACGCTTCTATATACTAAAAATTCAATATTTATTAATAAGCCGACAGGCAACCCCACATCATTTCATATGTCGAATTCTTAATAAATATTGAATTTTCAGTATAAATAAGTGTGCTCCTATTATTAATTTACTATTTTGTGGTTCCACACCTTCGATTGTGCCCTATACCTCAAAAGGACTATATAAAGCTTGATTACATTTTAGAATAAATTAGAATAAACCACCGTGCTGTCACAGTTACTAATTGCATGCTGTATACTCATCATGCCCTTAACTGCTGACATTTTCTGCTTAATTGTCCTTAAACTGTCTGTGAAATATTTCACTCTCCTCTAAAACAGAACATTTAAATTTCTGAGCTGATTGCATAACTCAACACAAAAAGCAGTAGATAACATACAAAATCCTTTTACTCTGATGCTCCACCCTACATATCTTTGTCACCATATGTTTCTAGTCATGCCCTTTGTTCTTTAATAGTAACCCTTTTTACACACTTCCTTTGACGTGGGTACACATGGTAATGAGAAAGGAACCATACAGCTGGGTTTAGCACATTTTCAGAACATTCGCAAGGCTGCCGAACATCCACTTTTGACCTCGTGGTCTTTCGGAAATGCCTAAATATTTCCCTCAGCCTCTGTCATCTCCCTGTGCTCAAAGTAAGGGAGTCAGCCGTGGCTGGGGAAAATCTGCAGTCCCAAGCGTTTTCCCTATGCTTTACATAGGTAGACTGCGCAGGACTGTGTGTAGTGTGCTCGTTAGAAAATGACAAGTGTGTACCCAGCTTAAAAGTTGCCACACGGGTTCTTTCCCAACTATGTCAGCTCATCACAGCAGGAGTTGGTGTAGTAAGAAGCAGTAAATGGTAAGGTAACTTGCATTTTATCAGAATAATAAACACCTGTGACCTGTCCCACAGGACAGCCAGATTGTATTGGCCCGCTGGGCACCGCCAGCAATTAGCAGGCCAGCGACTGTCGTGACAGGTCACAGGCACTTTATATTCTTGCAGTTCTGAGATTTCATCAGCGAATTAAAATTAACACACTTAAGCCTCATACGCACGATCCCTGTACGCATGCACACGTGTGACAAATGGGCATTCTGAGAGATAATCACACTTCTGTATGCATTCGTTCAGGCTTCGCTCATCAATCCACCATGGCGGATCAACGAACGGGGGGTTTGTGCGTCAGACATCAAATCAGACACACGTACAGACTTATAGTTTGTTAGAGTGGTTACTATGTGCAATCTAACCCTTTTCCCCCCCACAAAAAATTTAAATATACTTCCACACATGTTTCAGGTGACATGCACCCTTTATCAAGTGCAACACTGTGCTGCTATTCCAAATGTACTTAAAGGGTAACTGTGGTCTCCATTTTTTTCAAACAAGTTAGGATTATATAAAAAGCCTTCCATTGTACATTCAAAATAAACCCTAAATTTCATCTCCAGACAAAATTTGAGAGAAGTTATTGCTGGAAAGGTTCAGCAATATTACTTTTAGTTTGAACACTTCCTGTTTTCAGCTATGTGACCAGCCTTTCCCTGCTTCATATTTTCCCCAGCATTAAGTCTTAACTGGCCATGCTTTTCCATTGGGGTCAAGGGTGATGTTACCCAAACACTGGAAACAGGTAATTTGAACATAATTTCTCACAGGCTGTAGCCAGAAATGTGATCCAGGGATCATTTTAAAGGGAAGACTGCAGGCATATATTTAACCCTAAGATGTTTGGAGACAACAAATTAAAACATTTGCTATAGTGTAGGGGAACCACCAACCCAAACGCTAGGGTTATTATTTTAAAATGAGCCTAGAAATAGATTTACCCACCTTTGTTCCCCCGGCCACCGCCTTTACTGCTTCTTCCGGGAATAGGTGAGAAATAGAGTCTGGCAGCAGCGTCTGTGATTGTCTGAGAGTCAGCCAATCACACACATGTATGCCGGTGAGTAGAGGGAGCGAGTCTATTTCTGGGCTATATATAAATAGAGCATTTAGGGTTTGGTCCCCTAAATTATAGGAAGATTGTTTTTTTTTAACAGATCAACACCACTGTGCCAAGGGAACCCCAGGGGGGATGGGAGGGGGAGACCTCCCCTGCACATTCCAGTGTCTAAAGAAGAAACAGGCACCAGGTTTCACACAGAGAGGCTCCTATTCTTCACTTATTTTGTGGGCCAAACCTCTCACCCAATAAACTAATAAAGGAACACGGGGTATATAAGAAACTTTGTACTGAACACCTATACGGACACTTTCTCTGAAGCTGGACGCAACCAATTACAACTTAAATAGATGGTACTTGAGAAGGTGGAAAATCAAATGGGTGGTAACTGCAAAAGTTGGCTTTTGACACCTAAAATGGTTCTGCCACAAATCCAGGATTACCTTACCAATGAAACATCCCTGAATACATTTAAATCTCAATATCTCATAGACCTAGCACAGTATATGATGTAGTAGCTGGTCTACTATTTCTCCCCTTCTACTTATATCTGTAGGTTACCCTCTTACGTATAGATTGAGCTCTTGATGTAGGTACATAGTGACTCCTGCACTGCATTTATAGACCACATGGTAGCCCGGCACCAACAATGCAAATATACATTAATCGGGTGCTATTCCCATGTAAATGTATATAGAACAACACAGAAAACAGACAGTGGATATATGAGGGCACACCCTGGATAACAGTTATGTTAAAAATATCCTTTACTAATAAATATATTTTGTGGATAGCCCTAGAGGGCAAAAAAGAATTGCATCTAGTTGAACAGACAAAAGTATTAAAAACACATCCCCCCCTTATACATGGCTAAATACATATACCATCAGTAAATTAATACTAGATCAATAGTTATACCAGAATATCATCATCCATACACACATGCACACTCACATATATTATAGTCTGCTTAAAGACCATTAAATCACTCATAAGGTAGGTAACCCCCCAAGATAAAGGATCCCCCTAGTATACTAGTATGTCGCCATAGCACTACATCCCAGTGGCAGAACATATTGCGAAATGCATGGGTTAATACTATACCAGTATTCAGGCCAGTAAAGCAGAGGAAGCAAATTTAAAGAGATGAAATGACATATGCGTTTTGTCCAAGTTCCAGACTTCAACAGCCGCACTGTGAGTATGCATATGTGTATGGATGATGATATTCCGGTATATCTATGGATTTATTATTTATGTACTGATGGTATATGCGTTTAGCCATGTATGGGGGGAGGGGGGAATGTGTTTTTAATGCTGAAATAATACTTTTGTCTGTTCACTAGATGCGATTCTATCCACACAATATATTTTTTAATAAAGGATATTTTAAATGAGGGTGTGCCCTCATATATCCACTGCCTGTTTTTAGTGTTGTTCTTAATGCACTGCATTATCATCATACAGGGCAAACAGAGTACTAGGAATCTCTATTGATCATTTGGATCATTTCTGCAATACAGGCAAATTACAATCTAGGACACATCATTTAAAAGTTGGAAAGTTCTCTAGTATTCATTTATAAGATATAGAATTTCTACTTTAGTTAACAATGTCAGAACAAAAAAGTGAATATATTTTTTGGTCCAAGCTCATAACCCCAATATCATGTAGCTTCTTACCGAGCTTCCTGTGGACGAATCGTCCAGTCCAAACCCACCACCTCATAACCTGAATTGGACAAATCCTCCAATGCATAGTGGGCATCCTTAGCAAAAACGATCTAAAAGAAATTAAATACAGTGTAATAAAATACCACCTAGAGGTAAATATATGAATGTGTAGAAACACAAAGATAGATGAATTACTTAAGTAACTTAAGTATTGTAACTTACCATAGGTACCTGATCCAGTCCCTCGCCTTTCAGCTTGTGTTTTACTCTGCGTGAAATATCTCTAAGATATGGTAGAGAAAAGTCGGAAAACTGCTGAGGTCCAAGGCAACCAGCATGGGATTCAAAAACCTGCAGAGCCTTTATGTAAAAAAAAAACACCAAATAAGTGGAAAAAAAGTCTACTGCACACCTTTGTCTTCATACCCTTACAGGTGCAGTCACATGGAGCTTAAGCTGGCCATTTGCTAATTATCAGCACCATATATGGCACAAAGCAAATTTAATACCGACAAGTCCAGGTACATCTGAAAGAAGCATGTCATTCGATAGGCCAGATCCTGAAGCACCACTTTAATTATTGTGGGCAATCTAATATTATCCCATGGGTGAGGAGCAAGCTTTTTTCAGGTCCTCATCCTGGGTACATTAAAAGAGAAGGTGTGGGTTGGGGGGGGGAATATTTGTCCTTTAAATGTAATCATTTTGCTGACAGGTAGCAACACTGATGATATTTTTCGCCGCTCCAATACAAGGAGTATTGAAAATATTTGTCTTATAAACAAGCCTAGGAGGATGTAGTTGCTGTGAATCTAAATTTATAGGCATTTAAAGTTACATGACCTGATATGCACACTCTCTCCAAGTCTCTGTGACAAGCACATTAGGAGCCCCCCCAAAAATCCATCTTTTATAATGCTAGTTACAAACTTGCAACCATTATATGCCCTTTCCTGTGCCTATGGACTCACTAGGGAGAAGGGGGGAACAAAATCAGGCTTCTGGATAGATTTAAAAATAATTAAGAAGTTGGGTGGTGGGCAGAGGTGTATCTTTAATGATCAGTAACAAAGATTATAGTTACTCACTACCAGCTGTACAGCAATTATAGGCTCCAATCACACTCCACCCGTCCTCAGTGGTAATGTCCATAAGAGTAGAAGAAAAATAGCGTGAGAGCCTTCAGCAGATTAAACTGCAAACATTTTATTTTATTGTGTGTTTCGGAGCCTACGTGCTCCTTTATCAAGCATACCGAAACATGCCACACACAATAATAAAATGTTTCCTGTTTAATCTGCCGAAGGCTCTCACGCTATATTTCTTCCAGGGGCGTACCTGCAGGGCCCGGCCCCCCTGCGAGAATGAAGGCCAGGCCCCTGACCCCCTCCTACCTCCAAGATGCCTCCCGCGATCAGCCGTTTTAAACAGCTGATCGCGCGTATGAATGAAACATATGCGTGATCAGCTGTCTAAAAGACCTGATCCAAACTTCTATATATTTCATTCTTACGCGCAATCAGCTATTTAAAATGGCTGATCACGGGAGGCATCTTGGGCTTGTGGTGGGCCCTACTACCACCCGGGCCCCCCTGCGGTTGCGTGGTTGGCGGGGGCGGTAGTTACGCCACTGTTTTCTTTTACTCTTGTGTATCTTTAATGAGGCAAGGTATAAAATTTGTCCATAGTATAGTATAATTTAGTATTTGAGGTTGAATAAATACATAGATACATCTAATCTAACCTACTTAGCAATACCCCCATTTGCTTTCCAAAGGAAGGCAAAAAAATACTTCTTGACTCCAAGTAGCCATCTGATATTTCCCTGGATCAACTCCTATTTTATGTATTAATACCAGTAATGCAACATTCCTTGTTTTCAGAAATTCATCCAGCTTTTTTTTTTTTTTTAAACTATCCAATTAATCTGCACTCACCATGTCAAATGGAAGACAGTTCCAAAGTTTTACCCATCTCACAGTTGAAAACCCTTTGCAAACTTAAAGTCTAAACTTCTTTTCTTCCAGTCTTAAAGGAACACTAAACCTCAAAAAAGAACTATTTGCCATTCGTTTCTATTATTCACAGTGAGGTGAGAACACTTATTCTCACCTCCCTGTGAATAATAGGACGCTCGGGGGACCTGGAACTTACCTTACCACCGCTCCACTCGCAGCCGCTCCTTCACTGACAGCCGCTCTGTCCCGACCGTGCGCCCTATCTTAGGCGCGATCGGGAGAGAACAGCTGTTCAGTGAAGGAGCAGCTGCGAGTGGAGCGGCGGGTAAGGTAAGTTCCCCGAGCATCCTATTATTCACAGGGAGGTGAGAATAAGCGTTCTCACCTCCCTGTGAATAATACAAACAAATGGAAAATAGTTCTTTTTTGGGGTTTAGGGGAGTTTACAGTCCCTTTAAGGGATGTCTGCATATCCTCTGACATGTTCTATTGGTGAACAATGCACCAGATATTTTATTGTATGGACCATTCATGTGTTTATGCACGCTGGAGAAAAGGCGCTTCTGTGGGGATGTGATAACTGTGTATAATTGTTACTTATCCAATCTGCCTTTATATTCAAGCTCCCCCATTCCCCTTATTAATTTACTTGCCCTTCTCTCAACCCTTTTGTATTTCCAAGAAGTCCTTTCTGTACAAAGGATTCCAAAATTGCACTGCATATTCCAAATTAGGCCTTACCAGTGTTTTGTGAAGAGGGAGAATAATATTTTTCTCCCTTGAATTCATACATCTCTTGCTGGCTCTAGCTGTTGCTGCCTGGCACGGCTTGCTACATTTAAGTTTGTTATCCACCAAAACTCCAAGATCCTTTTCAAACAGTGATTCACTTAACACAGAGCCATTTATAGTATAAGCAGCACAAGGATTTTTAAGTTCAAATTTTACATTCTAAGCCCACCACTTTACATTGAATTGTACCTGCCACTTAGCAGCCCAATGTGACAATCTATCTAGATCCATGCACATTCTCTGTAGCTTTTAATGGTCCTCTGAAAACACAAAGACCTTGCTCACAATACCCACTTACAAATCATTAAACAGATGTAATAGAAGTGGTCCCAACACAGAACCCTGTGGCACCCCACTTAGAAGAAGGTAATACTGATGAAGCACCATTAACAACTACTCTCTGCATCCGATTCATCAACCAATTTTCTTTCCATGTACTACTCACTTCCTCCAAAAATCCAAGCAGGTTTGCTTGACAAGATCTGTTCCTCCAACATACTCATTGGACGTTCCGGTCTTAAACGTTTCAGTATCTTCCCCACCACTTTGTGCTATAAATTACTGGGGGTTTATGTTAAATGACACATGGAGACTGTTTGAATAATGGCATAAATTATCCCTGTGTACGAATTTCCCACTTTTTCACTGCTGCTTCACTTATACACCCCTATTACCTGTTTTTTTTGGGTTATGGAGGGTAGGGGCATCTTTTCAATGCTTGTCTCAGGTGGCAAAATGTCTAGAAACACCCATAAGGGTAAGGCTTCTGATGCAGCTGATGATGCTCTCAGCATGCTCAAGCCAGCAGTGAGGGGGCAAAGCAATGGTGCTGGTCATATCACAGATTACAGTGTGAGCAGGAAGCACCACCACTTATAATGCCATAGATTTGGATAGATTGCAGCTAGAAGCTGTGTTCTTTTTATAGAGACCACCGTTCCTCTTTTAGTACATATGGCTTCCTGACATGTCCTGTTATTAACATACCTGTGCACCTGCTGCTACCTGGCCCACCAGATATTCCACAATAACATCAGTAAGCTGCTTCAGCAGTTGATGGCTGGCACTGGGATTCTGGTAGAGCCAGCGCTTAGCTTTAGACATCGTGTTGGAACCTCCTCCTTCTATCATATAGGTCATCAAAGTCCACTGCAAAAATATAAATAATATCAGTAAACCAAAAAGAGGCTGATAACCAGCAGCTCTCCAGAGATTGTATAAACATTGATGGTTGTTTAGAACCCATACAGTGTGATGCATGGCAACACAACTGTGCCTGTCCTGTATAAACTGAGCATAAATCCAAAAGTTATAGACCTTAACCATGAAAATACAACCAAGCAAGGAGCTGCCAAAGAAGGTACTCAAAGTGTCTATTTAAGACCTTCATACAGAGTTCACTACCTTATGTAGTCAAGTTTATTTATTTTATTATAACACAACTAAAATCCCCTTTTTACATTGCATTCACATAACATTGGGAATATTGTACTTAAATTTTAACAGAGGAATGTCCCTTCTTTATGGTTGTTTTGTTAGCAGGGTTCCTCTGCAGAAGGCCGAACTGAATGGTATAAATCCATTAGGTTTGATATGCTGAGAAATCAGACCAATGTACATTTTCTGGATTTCAACATAATCAAGAGTGATTATATGTTCCACACTTGTTTATTTCAGAAACCCACTGATCGTAACTAGCTACTACTTTACTCAAGCCAGCACCCTCTGCACACAAGTGTGCGATACCTTTTAGTCAATTAAAGAGGGTTGACAGGCTAGTTGATAATGTTAACACTAAAAAAACTCAGATGGATGACTTGTAAAAAATTCAAATTGAGAGGCTATCGTAATGCTGTGATACATGAATCCTGGGATAAAGTTACAGTTCAGAGGGGTGGAGGGACAGGTTGGCCTTTGTCACCTCCTATGACCCTTACAGTCAGGAGGTCACAAAGATACTATGGAAGCACTGGCCATTACTTTCCCAGTCCTTCCCTGACATTGAAATATTTTAAAACTTACCCATGACGTCATATAAACGAGGAAGGACAATTGGGGCCACGATTAAAGGGGGTAAACCTAAGGAGGGCCATTCGGTACTACAGAATTGGCTTTCCAGTAAAAAGGAGGGTACATACCCTTGCATGAACTGAATTTGGTGTCCTAAAATTATGAAAGGTAATGTCTTCACACACCCTACTACCCAACAACAGTTCCAAATAAGGGGGTACCATACATGTGCCTCTTGTTTTGTAATATATGTACTCATATGTCCATGTGGTCTCCTCTATGTTGGGGAGACCACACAGAAATTAAAGTTGTGATTAACGCGACACAAATCTTCCATTCAATTAAAAACACAACGTTACCTGTACCCAAACATTTTGATGAGATCAAACAATGCCAGTGATTTACGATTCATGGTATTGGAACATGTTAAGATTGATCCCAAGAAGGTAGGTGATAATTAAAACTAAAACAGAGGGAAGTGTGGTGGGTTCAGAGGTTGGGTACTCTGAGAACCTAGTGGCCTTGATAGAGACTACGACCTCTATGTGTTTTTATAGAAATCGCTTGATGCTGTAGTTCCATGGGAGGGCAATATGCCACATTGGATCAGTTACTAGTAACTTGTTATGCATTGTTATCAATTTCCTGTTTAAGGCTTTATTACCAATTTGCTAATTAATACTGTATACCTTCTGGGATCTTTGCTTGAGAAAGGGCTGCTGCCCAAAATATTGCATATTTTTGACACAGATGTCTTGATGGTACTTATTAATAAGTTTTTATGTGCAATATCCAAGTGCTGCTGTAGTACTGAAAGGATATATACGTTTGGTTGTATACAGCACAAGACACGTGGAGTTTGTTAGGTGCTGCAGCCCCACTGTGAACACACACATTATATTATATATATTAAACCAATCAACATGTGTAAAGAGAACTTGCAAAATACAGGTTACAAACTTAATGCAGTTTGAAGCTATTTCCAAGTAATACAGATTAGGCATCTGAAAGTGGGGCAATGTATGTCTCTTGATGATCTTTCTGCACTCACCGGTGCACCAGTGAATCCAATGAGAGGCACCTTTCCTGCTAATTTGTGGCGTGTAAGTGTGATAGCACGAAATACATAACCAAGCTCTTCAGATACATCCACTGTGCTTTTCAGCTTGTGCAGATCCTGTGGACTCTGTAGTGGGTCTGGGAATACAGGACCCTTCCCAGGTTCCATCCGAATTTCCATTCCCAGTGCCTATGTAGATATAAAATTTTACTGAAATGAGTAAAGGAAACTGTAGCACTGACAGCATTACTATCAGCATTCAATCAGCCTCTTAAAATACTCAATACCATATGTAGTTTTTCAGGCACTGGAACAATGTACTGAGTAATTTACAATTGAAAAATCAGAAGTGTAATAACCCCCCCCCCCCCAATAATAAAGAAAAAATAAATACCAAGGTGCTTCCCTTATGTAATTGCGGCTTGGATGACTATATTTCCATTTCAAAAATACCAATACCTTCAAAACAATCCAATAGTTTATTCTACCCAGGGCTGGATTTACCACAAGGCCATCCAGGCCATTGCCTAGGGCGTCAAGATCTATAGGGATGGCATGTATAATATGGTTTCTAATAAACCATGAATTGCTTACTTGCAGTAATAGAAAAGAGCAAATGCATCTCTTAAATGTAGCTCCTAAATCTGGGCAGCCAACCAAGAAAAAGCAGAGTGGTAAAATGTAACAACTAGTAAAAGCTGAACCTGCCAAGGTATCAAAAAAGAATCAAAGTAACTAAGCTACCAGCTGGTTTCACGTCACCTCCTAATGTAGAGAGAAGGAAAACTTTGAATGGACCTGCCTTGTATCTCACTGATAGTAACTAATTTTCCTACAAAGGTAACAACTGGTAAAAGCTGAACCTGCCAAGGGATCAAAAAAGAATCAAAGTAACTAATCTTCCAACTGGTTACCTACTAATGTAGAGAGAAAAAAAAAACAGTGAATGTGCCATCCTTTCACTAATCTATTTCACTAATGGTAACTACCAAAAATTATAACCTACTATAAACTAATATCTATGTAGTAAAACATATTCTTAACAAACACCTGTTCTTTATTTTACAGATCAGACTCTCCGCCAGCACACTCTGTTATAGGATTATAGTTTCTGTAAAATAAATCTTTCTTAACCTATTGCTAAGGATTTCTGAGGATTGGGATTTTATAAGTTCATAACCCTAAATCTTCTGGGTAAAAAAAAAAACTATAGTTCTATATATGCATACACACAAATACACACACACTCTGTCTCTATCTATCCAAAATCACACAATTACATTTACAACATGTTTATATAAAGAGATCATAAAAACCTGACTTGATTTACCTGTGGTATTACAAGTATGTCTGAGAAAATGATAGCGGCATCAAGAGGGAATCTTTGCAGGGGCTGCAATGCATAAAAAAGGTACATAAAAAAAAAAGAGAAATGGAATAATTCTGTGCCTTTTCTGTCCTGAGTTAGTTCCCAGACCACTATTAGGGCTAGGCCCCACTGGCCCATTTTGGTGTGCGCTGTGCTATAGCAATAGAAGAAGATGGGGATGGCCCCATTACGTCCGCTGCCCTGCGGTGCGCTGACGACCCTTTTTGCAGCACATGCGACCACCATTATAGGTGCGCATCGTATGCACTGTGATAGGGATACATCAAAGAGATTGCAGTGCACGTGCAGGGTAGCGCGCATGGATTTCGCAACGTTGCAATTTTGCTACGTCGCACGATTCCTGCACACTCCCTAGTGGGGCCTTACACTAACAATACATTATAAAAAAAAATCTTTAGAATGGTATTGAGCATTAAAACAGTTTACAAGACATGCTTTAGGAAATAACCTTCATGTATAGATCGCCTAACGCTGTATTTGTTACAGTAAAAGCTGAATAAAATAACAGTAGAAATGGTACATTTTGTCCTGGCTAAACCCATGCTCTTACAAATTAATACAACAGTGCTATTCATTGGTCGAAATATATCACAAAGAAAATATAGTTATCAATATAATAATAACTCCCTTTCACATGTATAAGTTTAAAATTTAATATAAAGTAATTCCCTACACTTTACAGAAATACTAACTAAAAGGTGTAGTTTTTTTCCTTTAAAGTTTTTTGCATTATAATCCCACAGACTCTTTGCATTAACACTTGCCTCCTAATTTATTCCTGTGTTATATTTATTAAAGCGCATTATAAGCACAAATAGTTAGGCTCAGGGCCACACTGCAGCGCACAAAGCACGTTTCGGACTGCTTTTGCCATCCGCTTGTGACCGCTTTTACATGCATCTGCGCTTCGTATGGGATTATGGGTAAAACAAAAATCGCATGTCATATTGATTATATCCGCTTTTCTATGCGCTTCCATAGACTTGTATTAGGTGAAATTTTGACAAAAAGTCAAAAAATGGTGATCGCATGCATTGGCAAATTGCAATAGATTGAAGCGTACACAGTGGGGCCTACTTCTCACGATTTACATATTAAATAAAATGTCATTGTGGAACACAAAGGGCAAACAGAACGCAAAAAAAACGCACCAGGGTGGCCTAGCCCTTAATTGTATCGCCTGTTGGTTTATTTCCAGCCAGTCCAGTTTAATAGCCTTAGTAATAAAATACCTGTAATGTGAGTTCACAGCAAGTTTCAGGGCTTCGACAGGAAGCAAAGAAGTCCTGTCCAGCTCGTGTCTCCCGAAACTCTGCAAGTTAACAGTGCACAATTTAAATTTCTACTTCCTTTTTCCAGCAATTAGCAGTCACTGTGTTTTCACTTGACAATTAAAGCAATCCTCAACCAATTTATTGAAACTGTAAGCTGCAGCCACATTATCAACAGAAGGTAACGTGTAAAACGCACAATCACAATGCAGTGCCTCTCACGTGCATTACGGCCTGCTTGTGTTGCAATAATCTGTTATCGGAGTGCATGCAAATTCGTACAAAAAAAATTGCATTCTCTCCAAAAACGGTCCACACTGGAGCACAAAACACAGTCCGCAGTGCACCAGTGTGGCCTAGCCCATAATGCATCTTGCAAGGTGATAAACTGACCCTAATAGCGAAAAGCATTCCAATCACATCAAGGAGGGAGAATGTTGCAGCATTCAGAAATTAATGGTTAACAGATTACCCACCTGGCAGATACCGGCCCGCCTGCCTCATGCACCATACAGGAACATGGCTGCACTTCTCACCACGAGCAGCACGAAGAAATGTGTCATTCTTAAGAGTGGGAAAAATCTCTGGACTAAAAAAAAGCACAAAACACACAATAGCCTTTGAGGAAAACTAAACTGATTTGAAAAAATCCTAATATGAAAGATTTTCTCCCAAGAACACCTATACATTGTAATTTACATTGTAGAAATATTCTATCGTTACCCCCTTGTGTATTAAAGGAATTCATTTTTTATATAATTATTTTTAATTTTTGCTTCAACTTTGATTTTCCCCTATGCAAATCTCCATAGGGTTTTGAGCATTGCCTCACCAAGAAAAAAAAATCATAGAAACCAATTCAGTGAGAGGCTGCAAGATACATTATAATTAAAAGGGGGAAGGGTCTGTAAACACTGTAGCTTTGGGAAGGAACTCCCATTACAAACACAAAAGGGGATACAAGTTGCACCAATATGCAATATAATACCTATATAGAATTCTCATGGATATAAGAATGATCAAGCAGATTAACCATTAAAATATGGCATGACACTAGTGGCACTATGGGAGGGGGAAAAAAAAGAACTCAGCCATTTATAAAGCTTGGATCCTTATCTTCAGTAAGCAGCACTAACTTTAAAAATACACATGCAAGCAGTTTAGTTGAGGTTAACGGTTTAAACAAGAAGAAAGCAAATGGCACTGCCCCAGTTCAACCAAAAAATGTAACTTACTGGTAAGGATCTTAAACACCAACCTGGGAGTGTGTTTAGGGGGGCATTACTGGTGCCTGGAATCCCCCCTTTCTGCCAGCTCTGTATGGTCTCCTGGTGCCCATAGACTGTTACATAGACTGTTACATAGTTAATTGAACTGTGAGTGAGAAGCAGCATTGTTTTGTTTCCATAATTTATCCAGTCTGCCCTGTGATTGACAGCAGCATAAGAAAATTGTATCAATGTTAACTATCCAGCTGCCTGAGGTGATTGCTGAGACTAAGATTATATACAGTACTTACTGTACCTACTGCACTGTGATGAAGCTTAGTGAGCTCTTAGGAATAGGGACATTAAAGGGTATGTCCAGCAAAAATGTAAGTTTGCTTCTAACTGATTTACTGAAGAACAGGAGGTAAATGCATCTCTTCCCTCCTGTTCATCAGTAAATCTTACAGGAGAGGAGGAGACACTTACCCGTGCACTTATCCGTGCAGCGCCGAATTCACTGACAGTCTCCGACGCGTCCTCGCTCCTTCGCACTGTGCAAAAGACTGGAGATGCGTCGGAGGCGTCGGGGATTTCGGCACTGGAGCGGGTCCGCGGGTAAGTGTCTCCTCCTCTTCTGTAAGATTTACTGAAGAACGGGAGGTAGGAGATAGTGCATTTACCTCCTGAGTGATTGAACAATCATTCTGTATAAAGAATATATAGAACAATGTGCCCATAGACGGTCTGATGTTATCGGCTCCCTCTACTGTAGTGAAGGGAGCCGGTAATGAACATGTTCTTTCTTGACTGATAGGCCCTGAAACATATTCTGTCAGATCTACTGTCTGTGTCACAGCTCTGACTGAAATACACTAATGAGAATGAAGGCCGAATGTGGATTTCTCAGTAAAAGAGAATGTTAAGCTGGGTACAAATGCCCAAACTTTTTATCTCGACCATTCGCCTCTAGCAAGCAGTCGGCCAGGATGAAGCACTGTTAAGCTGGGTACACACGATTAGATATTTCGGTCCGATCGACCGATAGTTCAGTGTATCGGTCGATCTGACCGAAATTATCGCATCCGAATGCTCCCATGTCCGACCGACCGTTCGTCCGAATCGGACATGGTGGAAAACCTCGTCCGATCGTGCAGTCCTCTATGGACAGCATGATCGGTCGCGGTAACTATCGGACACGGCTGCTTTCGGACTGCTATCGGACAGTCCTTCCTCTTGGCCGACCGGTCAAAAGTATTGAACGGTCGGTCAGGAGGAAAAATCGCTAGGTGTGTACCTAGCTTTAGTCACCGCAAATGTCTCCTGCACAATCTGCGGTGATTTACTGACATGTTCAATTGACCATTCGTCCAATCCAGATGGCTGATGTTGTTCACTGCCGCCGCCACCGAAATCACGTAAGATTTTTCAGCCTACCCAACCGATACACAGAAATATTGGTCGGTTGGCCCGAAAAATCTGCTGTACCCAGCCTTAACAAAAGTAAAGGTGATATTTGGCTAACTGTGATGATAATTATGGCAAGTACAGAATATATAATATTATATGATCCATATATAATAGAATATTTTGATGTATTTGGTCATGAACTTCCTTCTGGGGTTGTTCGGTGGTAACCCATTCAGGAATCCCCCCTTGAAAATCCTGTGCTTGCCCCTGCCAACAATCTACTACAATGGCAAAATATAAATATAAGAAGGATACTAATAAGCAAGCCATGAAACTAACAGGGACAGGTCAATGTTAAAGTAAAGGCACAGAGGTTCCCTCGTGCAATGTAACCCACCCAACAGCATCGCCAGTGAATGCAAACACTTGTCAACTCATGTCACCAGGAATTAAGAACTGAAACAGTCTGGAGGAGAAATTACAACTGATTAAATGCTGCTAATAATGGAACCTGTATTCATTAATAACTAGTTTGTCCAGGTCACGTGTAAACAGTGTTCATGTTCCCAACGAGCTCTCACTTTACAGTATAATACCAGCCACCCTCATTCCCATTCCCTGTAGTTAGACCATACTCACTGCAGATGTTCCCCCATGCTTCTATCTGCCATAAAGTGTCAATCCTTTTGCTGCCTGGAGTCTCCTTCCTTCTTAGCCACGCCCCAACTCCGATGCAGCCAATAAACTCACACTATGGGCGGGATTAAACCAAGAGGTAAGACCGTATATAATGGAATGTTTCAACCTTTCTGTTTAGAATGAAATATGAGGCGTTCTATAACTGTGTAATCACCTCATCCACCGGTCAGTAAATTTACGGATGATCGCTGAATTTATGAAAGTGCTGAAAATCTGTGCTGTCCGTTATTTTTAATGGAGGCCCGTTTAAAAACGTGTATTTTTCAGTGCTAGTGTCACTTTAAGAAGCAGCAGCTTACATCACATTCTCATTCTGCAACTTCGGGACTCTGACCCCTCCCTGTCAGCACAGAATCCCTTTCCCTCACCTTCTTCCTGGGTTTTTATTGGGCGGAGCTGGTCTGGGTACTGGTAGCTATGGGGGAGAGAACGCGAGATCCGGACATCCGGTCTTCATACCAAGTTCTCTACTTCACACACAGTGAGTGTTAATTATAATGTACTGCTCATAGACTGAGGAAGCTGCTGGGTTGGGAAGAAGGGAGGCTGGGGAGATAGGAAGGACAAGATAGTTTTTAAGTGGGTGGGCTGTTTGTGGCACCAGTGTTCTTCACAGAAATTGTTTCCAGCAGGGTGGCATGAAAATGTAGCCAGATGGGGGCAGAACTGGTAAATTTGGTGAGAGCTAATGTTTAACACTTTCAGTGCCAGCAGACTTTCCCAGAGTATTGCCAGTAGCACTTTTAGCGCTAGGAGAGTATTACCTTTAACCTTCTCAATTGCCAGCATGATATACAGTACGTACCTGCTTTCCATGTCTCCTCCATTGAATTGTTCACTCACCTTCTCTAAGTTCTAATCGGATAGTTAGGTGGAAGGAAGAAAGATACAGGGATAGTGATCTCATGGCTGCTAGTCACAGGGGCCACTGTTATAAAGTCTGCAGCAACTTTTACTTGCTCTCCTCTTCTTTTAGCTGAGTGCATCCTCCCCCCTCCTTCCTTTGCCTTCTATATGTTCATTGCGAACTCCGTGAGCTGAGTTCAGACTCTTCTCACTTTAATGTAGCAAATTAATCCAGCAGAACAAGGAGAACAGTTCTTAAACAGCAAGCTTACAGGGAGATGCTAGGGAGAACACTGGGCGCCCTAGTACTACATAAGCATTCCTTGCCTAAGTCCCTAGAAATAGCACTGACAATGAGTTATGTGATAATATGAGTGACATTGTACAGGTGTTGGGACTGCTGGGTCCAGGAAGTTAGTTGGTTTGTAAGTAAAACAAAATGAATGTATAATTAAAAACAGAGGGGACCAATTTTTAAATGAAAATAGAGGGGGTGGTTAATTTATGATTAAATAAAACAATCTGAGAATGTGTGTGAATTTATGAAAACGGGAGGATTCATTGATAAAATGCTAGGTTTATTAAAGAATACAAACACAATTTATAATTAGAAATTGGGTAATTAATGTATGAATAAAAGAGGTAGCAGCATAGGGCTGTTATGATTAAATAAAAAACAAGGATTTATTCAAAAATATATGGGCATGGGATAAAATAACAGGCTGTGATGCTTAATTTATCAGTAAAAAAAAAGCTGCAGGATATTGTACCGGACATTTTACACAATATTGATGAGTGTAACTGGGGACAGTGTTAGACATTGTTTTGCTCTCAGCTTCCTTTAAAGTGCTGCCAAGACTGTTAAACTGGGATTTTCAGTTTATTATTCTGTCTGACAGTCTGCTCTGCTCCCAGCTTCCTTAAAAACACTGGAATATAAATATTATAAATAATAGCATGCATGCTATAGTGAAAACTAAACCAGGAAGCGATCTGAACATTTCAAGTGAGTCATGGGGGATCTTGCGTGAGGTAAATATACTCACTTTCGATCCTGGATCCTGGTTGAGTGACTGAAGAACGGAAGGTAAGGAATAGGTCCTTTACCTCCCGGTCTTCAATCACTACTTTAAAGGAATAGTTCACTTTTTTGTGAACTATTCCTTTAATATAATAAACCAGAAAATGTGAATATACGGTCAATTTCATAGCTTCAGTCATCAGTTCTAATACTTAGCTCTGTCATTAGGGTCCTTGATTTTCTAAAAGGTGTTTATAATGGGCAAAACTGCATCCCCTACTTTATAATATAAGACTAATTACCTGTATAAACCAACTTATAGACAAGCAACATATGTGCATTTATTTATTAATCACGCATGCACCATATGATAGAGATATATAAAGCAGCCAGATCAAGTGGCAATGTTCATTGATATGCTGTCCTCCCTGTGTGTTTCTTTTAGATAACTCCCAACCTGACAGATTATTCCTATCATGTCCTTACATGTTTCACCAGTTTATCTGGGTGGGACATGTAAGCGGAAACCTTCTATTGTGAGAAAGATTGTAGGTGAAAAAAATAAATATATGTATATATCATTTTATTTATTTATAAAGCGCCATTATAAACGCATTATAAAATACAGGCTATTTCTAGGCACAAGCGACCTAAGCGAACTGTTAGGGCACCATTCAAAGGTTGTGAGCACTGGGCATCCATTGAGTTTTCTTTTAAAAGAAAAGGATACTTATCAGCCATAGAGCAACAATCTGTTACCAATCTAGTTTCCTGTAGACTCCCTGTTTGCACGCAGTATAATCATTTTAGCTTTTTCTGGTCTATGCAAAGAATAATCCAAGAGAGGGTTACGGGGAAGTTTCAGTTGGGAAGGGGGCACCAGGGTAGACTTGTTTTGGGCACCAAGATGGCTACAAACCAGCCCTGTATAAAATACAGTATACAAACCATGGGATAAGTAAAAGCAATTATATAGATAAATTAAAATTATATAAATAAAATTTCATACATAGGTTAAGAATACATATAACCTATGTGGTGAGCCCTGACACATTAGGAATGAAATCCCTGCCCCAAAGAGCTTACAGTCTAAGTGGGAGGTAAAACATACAGATACAAGTCGGGGGAGGGATATTAAGTGCCCAAAGCCTCTTCTACACATCTTTCCACCAGGCGGACCATCAACGAGCACATTTTAGGCCGACAAAGTACTCATAAACAGCAAGATTAACGGCCGTGCATACACATTGTGTGCTGCAGGTTGGCTGCCACTATCCCACGTATGTATGCATCTAAAGACAGCTTACAACCATTTATTATGTATCAAAAAATAATACAACACACACACATATTACACACCTTATCATTGAATAATATATTTTGTATTCAGTTGGATCAACTGACTTTAAAGTTTAGTTCTTGAAGACATTTTGCTATCCAACTGGCTTTGTCTATTCAGAATGAATTTTACAAGGATCTGCTGGCAATTAAGTAAAGTCCCAATTAGCATATAACAGCCAGGTGTTAGGGGCCTTCTGGTGCAAGTTGTGATTGCATTGTGGCTAAGAGGTGTTATTGAAACTAGCAAAAGTGTGCCCACTGGTGCATAGTGGAAATTATGTCTGTATGTTTTGCTATGTGTAGATACAGTGTCTATAAAATCTTTATACAGGGATATTTTAAACTGTTATTTAAACAGTCACCGGCTTCCAGTTAAACCAGGTGGCTTGAGAAAGGACCCAGTGAGGTCCGAAACATGTTGCAATTAATAAACGACTGTTGCAGATACTAAAGCGGCATTGTGTTCCCTTCCTATCATATATGTTTGGGGAATCCTGACTGCTGGGTATGGAACATAGGAGGGTAGAGCATGCAAAGGTACCACTGGATAGTGTATCAAATATTTTATTTAGGTTTGAGAATAGACCCAGGCAATTGGGGTCATGCTTTCTGTGATACCAACACCAAGTGCACAAACAAGCAAGTGGTTCTACCTCTCCCTTGTGCTCACAGCTGTATGCTGTAGGGCTAAAGAGAGGCTAGTTAGTTCAGGAACCTTTCCAAGCTTGTCCTGCCTTTCTGCTTTCAGGAACCACCAGGAAGCATCCAGGGGGCCCAAATAAGATTAGCCTGAAGGTCATAAAAAGGACCCAAGCAATCCTCCCCCAATTACATGAACAAATACACACATATACCCCCCTTACCTATTCTGCCTGCTAGAATCTAGAGGGTCTAAATGGAGTAAACCTGCAGGTCTGTGAATAGACCCAGGCAATCCTCCCCCAATGTGCAGCTCAACTTAAACAGCACCATGGGCAGTTGGAGACCCTATACAGCATCCAGATTTACATGCTACATACTTATTAGTATTTACCACAGCAAGTTCCAGATTTACAATCATTATGGGGTTAGGACTTGGTAGCACTAAATACGGATTGGCTATATAGGTTAGGGAGAGGTGTGAATAAAAGAGCTAAAAGCTCCCCACAGAGTACAAAATGAAATAGAGCCTTCTTATAACAGAAAGTACCTCACAGCTTCATGTTATTATAATAGTATTGCCCTAACAATTGCAGTAGGTACCCTGTGAGGCTGTTTGTATATTCTATGCATGTCTTTGGTTGCATCACTATGTGTATTTGTATATGTCTCTTTAAAAGAAATGTGTTCTGCTGCACAATCTGGACTTTTTTTATATATGAAATAATGCGCCCTATACAGTGTAATATAAGGATATAAAGTTGCAAAGGAGTTCCCTGACCATATTAAAGCACTAGGCCGCAGGCAGTGATCTCCTTATATTATAGTTGTAAGGGGCACATTATGTCTTCTAGTACATTAGGTTTTTAATCTTTTTTTTAAAAATTTTTTTGTGTCCCATTGTAAGCCCCTTCCCTTCCTTTACAACAGTTATATGTCATATCCAGTCCTCCCCTGGTGTGTTATTGCTGGGGTCGCACCATTGGCAGCAAGTTGGTTAGGCTCACCTTTATGTCTAGTAACCCCACAGTTGTTTTTAGGATGAAAAAGAAATGACATGTTTCCATGCGCTGCAGATGAGACAATTTTACAATTGAGTGTACATTATTATGTATTATGTAAGTGTTTGAGAAATCTAGGATATGAATCCTTAACATTAAGATGTATCAAGATAGAAGAAAATCTTTATTTAGAATGAAAATGAGATGTAAATGATTAGACATTTGGTGACTGTCTGTGGGTAGGGACTGCAGTTCATTACAACCGCATTTATATTTATGATGGGCACTAGGCTGAAGACCAATACGAGACATGCTGGCCCATGTCAATGCAATGTATTAATACAGTTTGTATTCTGTAGGAATAGGACAAATAATGCAAAATTCACAAAAACGATTACCAGTGGGACAACCAGAAGGCCATTTACACCAGTGATTACGGTAAATTGGACGTCACTGCCTCCTGGTTCCGTGTTCTAATGTTGCAACTTCCTGCTGAACTTGTTCCCCGGGATATCGCGGCAGACAGGAGCTAGTTATTCAGTAAATATCTCGCCCGTTTCATTATCTGTCTCTGTACACTGTATTCCTGCTGTAAACCCACTCTATGGCCAACCAGTGAATTCTGCTGTCAAGTCATAACCCCGAGTACACTAGATGGGGGTTGGTTTGTGGGAATTGAAGTTGAAGGTCCCCAGTGCATGTGATGGTTAATCTGTGTTATGTGTCTGTATTGCCATGTTATTGTAAGATATCTGTGGATTAAAATCTATTCTATGGTGGGCCGGCTCCTGGGCAATTGTAAACTGATTAACCGGTACAGAGACCCCTACGGAAGGTTAGAGACAACCCTCACCCTGTATAATTCTTCTGCTGAGTAGTAGAACTGCCTATAGCAGCGAGCCATTCTCAGACTTCCTCCCCGGAAGTCCCTCCGAATGGCTGCTTAGGAGAAGGGGCGAGCGGGCGGAACATATTTGAAAGTTACTTGGGTAAAGAGAGCCTTGTGTGCAGGCAGTAGCTTGGCGGTGTCCTTGTGGGGATAGTTACATACACAGTAGGAAAGGCTGGAAGACTGACGTTTCTAAAACTTTATTTAACAAATAATACTGACAGTTAATTACATGGAATTCCTTTTACTTCACACTTCAGTAACTTACTACTATTTATTTATTTACCACTCAATTCCTTCTGACAGACTGCCACTGCTGCTTGTAGGACCGCTTTAGCAGTTGGTAAGAGGTGCATGCTGTACCAGGTGGGGTTGGTAGGGTTGTAAATACCTACATTTGTGCATATGCAACATCCCAATAAAATACTGATTGGAAGGACAGGTTAGATTTCAGTGGGTGTGCGGTATGTGGCACCAGTGTTCTCCCCAGAAATTGTTTCCAGCTGAATGGATTGAAAAAGTAGTTGGGTGGGGAAGAACAGGGAAAATTGGTGAGATTTGAGATGTTTAACGCTTAAAGGGCATGTCCACCCCCAAAACTATAATCCCCCCCAGTAATGGCCCCACCATGTAGTGTAGTGTAATCCTTACCTCACATCCCAGCTCCATAGGGTTCTCCTGTAGACCCCCCCTAAAGTCCCAAAAACAGTCCACCAGGAGGCTAGCAGGGCTCTGCCTGCTACCTTGCCTCCGGTAGATATTTGTCATGCGTACTGCAGCCCTTCTCCCCCCTCCCTCCCCCTCCCTCTCCCTCCCGTTCTACTCTCCCTCCCCCTAGCGTAAAATCCTTTTAATATGCTGCTCCCCCATGTCTGGTAGCCCCAACCGCATGGTTAGTATTTTGCAAAAGCTCCCCAAACTCTTACTTACCTCTCCTCTTTCCTCCGCTGCACTGAATGACCGGCAGCCGCGTCCATGATTGGCTGCCGCTCAGCCAATCACAGACGCGACTGCCGGTCCCACCCCTCTGCTTGCATTCTCGTGCATGCCCAAAACCAATTTGGGCCAGGCTGGACTCAACTGAATTATGTGCCAGGGGTATGTACATGTGTGTCTGTAATGATTTTTCAGTGGCCCAAACTGGTTTACCTATTGCAATACACCAGTTTCTGATTCAAATGGCTATTTTGGAAACTTTGGTGCCAACTTGCATGCTCAAAACCAATTTGGGCCAGGTTTCAGTTGCCTAAACTGGTTTACCCATTGCAATACACCAGTTTTTTTAATCAAATGTGCAAAAATGGCTATTTTGCAGACTTTGGTGCCAACTTGCATGCCCAAAATCAATTTGGGCCAGGCTGGACTCAACTAAATTATGTGCCAGGGGTATCTACATGTGTGTATGCAGTGATTTTTCA
Organism: Hymenochirus boettgeri; assembly: GCA_019447015.1. Taxonomy (NCBI): domain Eukaryota; kingdom Metazoa; phylum Chordata; class Amphibia; order Anura; family Pipidae; genus Hymenochirus; species Hymenochirus boettgeri. The sequence goes on from CM033472.1 coordinate 157,333,755, forward strand.
GTGGCCTAAAGTGGTGTACCTATTGCAATATACCAATTTCTTATTCAAATGGCTAAAATGGCTATTTTGCAGACTTTGGTGCCAACATGCCTTCCCAAAACCAATTTGGGCCAGGCTGGACTCAACTAAATTATGTGCCAGGTGTAAGTACATGTCTGTCTGCGGTGATTTTTCAGTGGCCCAAACTTGTTTACCTATTGCAGTACACCAGTTTCTTATTCAAATGGCTAATTTGCAGAATTTGGTGCCAACTTGCATGCCCAAAACCAATTTGGGCCCATATAGTAAAGGGCACTCTGACCCCCATATAGTAAAGGGCACTCTGGCCCCCATATAGTAAAGGGCACTCT